>BJBW01004668.1:30701-55010 GCA_004320125.1 Scolopax mira | reverse complement strand
CACAGCTTCTCTGGGCAACCTGTTCCAGGCTCTCACCACTCTCACAGCAAAGAATTTCTTCCCAATACCTCATCTAAATCTCTCCTCTTGTCCTAGAGCAGGCAATGCAAGGGTTAAAACTGTTGAGTCGGGTGTATTTTGTATTTCTCAATAATACACGTTAAATATAGCCTGCTTTTGGGGCACTCTACCCCTAACTTTTTTTTTTTTAAAAATGTAACCCCTGAAAAATACTGAAAATGCTTCAATTTTCTGTTAACTCTCTTGAAATCAAAGTGTATGCCCACTTCTTTAGGAATCACAGAATTGCCTAGGTTGGAAGGGACCTTTCACATCGTTGAGTCCAACCATCAAACTAATGCTGACAAAAACCATATCTCTAAGCTCTGTGTCCACTCAGAGCTTGTGGCTTTTGACCACCCATCCTTGGCAGTCACAGAAAAGCCTTGTTCTTGTCTGATTTCTTCCTCCTGCATTTTCATAATCTGATTCTTCACGTGGGCCTTGAGGGCAAGAGACCTTTGGATGCTGTCTCCTCAGATCTCCTGTGACCAGGTGCCACTGGAGAGTGTTATTGGCACTGATATTGTCAAGTGAGGGCAAGTCAAGGTGTCTGAAAGCCCTTGAAAACTGTTTGTTCCTTCCTGGTGTTAACACAACCCCTTAGCTAATGAGCCTGGCTCTGGCCATCTTGGGCATCTCACACCTCAGGAATGTTCAAAAGCTTGGAAAGAAGCATAGAAGCAAGAAAAAAATCGCATGGTCTTTGATGGTGGTTTTGTAACTCTGGTGCAGGGAGATATGTCAACAGAGCTTTGGGTGTTTGGCTCGTAAAGGTGATCTGCAGAGGCTGGTTCAGGAGTAAAATCAACTCCCTCTTTTGCTGTGGTTCTGCTTGTGGTCCCAGTCTGAAGGCTGGGCTGGAAATTTGGAAAAGAGGGCATTCAAGCTGTGTTTGTGATCCAGTGAATTCAGGTCTGGTTCTTCCAGTCGCAGCGTGATACAGATGGAATCCCAAAATTGATGTGTCTGTGCCTCCACGGGAGGGGAAGGAACATATGCCAGGCCAGAGGCTGGATGAAGTGGTGCAGGATGGAGAGATTCCCACTGGGGTTTGGCCATTCTGGAGCCTTTCCTCGGGTCTGTGCAGCAGAGAGACCCTCTCCTTGGTCCTTCCTTGAGTGGAATCTCCTCACGGCCACCACGGAGGCTTCCACGCTTGAGGGATTCCTCTCGGAAACCTAATCTCCCCGTCTGTGTGGTTTCTTAATTTCATAAGAGGCTTTTGTACACGGAATCTTCGGGTGCCTTCAGTTCTCACGTTACTGGTCGTAAATTCACCGCCGGCCTCTGGGAGGCTGGACCCCCCCCCTCCCCCCGGCATCCTGAATAGCTCCGTGCGGGGGCCCCTTTTGTTGTCTTTGCAGTGGGTTTCCCATGGAGGACATTTCAATAACTAAGCAGGCATCTTGCTTATTCATAACTCTTAATGCCATTAATCTCACTCGCAATTTAGATTAAGCACTGACCGTAGCAACCAAACAGTGCTCAATGGGAGTGGGGGGCACAGTTATTTCTTCTTTTTATTTTATTTTAGAAACCCATTTTAACATGTTTCCTGTAAGTTGCAGCGTCCATCCTGGTGCATCATCACTCTTTTGTTTTTCTTCTTTGACTTTTCAGATGGGAATATTCTGTCTGTGTGATCGGGCTTCAAATTCTGAGACAATGAGGCTTTATTTCATGACCTAACAACGTATCGATGCAAATAAAGCATCACACCGTGCTAATCTAGATAAGTGGTGGAGCAGACAGTGTGTTTATCAAAGTATTTAATCTATATGAGTAAATTAAATCTCTGAAGCTTTATCTAGTATCTCCTCATGTTGTTTTGTGATGTTATTTTATATCGTGGTAACACAGATAGGGCTGTGTTTTGCCAGGTATTGCACAGAGGCACTTGAATGAATTGCTTTTATTTTTCTTGAAGAGAATATTGAAAAATATCCCATTCTTATTATTTTGCTTTTAAGATTTCATTTACACTCTCTGATCATGGATTTAAAAAAAAAAAAAAAAAAAAAAAACAAAACAAAAAACCACCACAAAACTCCAAAGCCAGCATTTTGGCTTCAGTCTGAAGGTTTGTGACTCTTACTTTAAGGCTAAATTTCTGATTTATCTGTACTGTAGTGGGATTAAATTAGGGATAACTGAATCTTTGAAGGATGGTGATGGATGGTGTAAATTGCTAATTATAGACTTGTATCTTAATTATACTGTGGACATGAATTGCACTAAATGCCTATTTATTAGGCACTATTAAAGCAGGTGTGTTACCAATTTATTGGGTTTTGCCACTAAACCAAAATGGGATAAATTTGTTGCATGTTTCAGGGAACTTTACATACTTTTTCATTTTGTATCACAAAGCTGCCCCATGAAACTAAGGGAGAGGAAGAAAGAAATCTGCTATCTGATAACAAGAGGTAATTTTTCTCCGTGACAATTTGCATGGCTCTTCAGGAGGTGGCATTTGCTTAGATTCTCTCTTTGGGACATCATCTTTCAATTTAATGAAAATTTTACTTTTAAAGGGTGGTCTGTTCTCATGGAATGCTGTGATTGTTCCATGAAGCAAAATAAAATACAGACTTTCATCTCCGGGGAGAGAGAGGTTGAAGGGGTCAGGGTGGTTTTCTGTGTGAAGATGTGACTTTCTGAAGGATTGGATGATGGTACCAGCTTTAAGTATTTATTGCCACTGCCCTTGTCCCACAGGTAGTGAGTGGGATCCTGGAATGACCTGGTGGGAAAAACAAATGCAGGATCAATGTGGTCTCACAAAGATTCCTGCTGATGCATCTCTGGGCATAACGTAAGAGTAGAATTAACTAGATGAACGAAGAGCCAAGGTGAAGGGTAGCTAATCCCTTGTAGAGTTCAACCACCAGCCTCAGCAGCTCAGTGCTTGCAGAGGTCTGTTAAGTGACTCTCCTCAAGGCAAGTGGAAATTATAAGATAGATTCCCTTTAGAGAGGGAGGTGAGGCTAAGATGCAAAAATCTGTCTGCAGGAGTGAGAGAGGCTGATTTGGAGAATAAACAACAAAAAAGAAATCCTGTGTCCCAGGACTGAGAAAATGCATAGTGGAAAATCAGCCTAGGAATACAAATAACATCTCTAGAGCCATGTATTTTTACACAGCCTATACTGAAGAAGGTTGAATTCTTTAAAAGCCTGTAAAAGCACTTACTGTATCACCTTCAGAAAGATGAGCTCCAAACCCTGAGTGCCCGCGTGGTTGAAAACAGTCTGCTTGACCTTCTCTGTAACACGAAGATCAGCCCTGGTCCTGGGAGACCTGTGTTTCTGGGAAGGACTTATCAGACAGAGCTTGCACTTAGAGGAGAATCAGCAGAGGGTGAGGAGGGCTGGTGCTCCTGGGAGGGTTTTAGAGAACAGGAGTCTCCAGCCTTGGGTGTCCTAAGAAGGGCTGTCACCACTGCACTTCAAAAGTTGTTGATGCTTTTAAGTACTAATGTGTTCTCAAAATTGCAGCCAGCATCCCGGAGACACTGGTTTGCCTTGCGACTGTGGCTGTACCCAACAGTGGTGACTCTTTTTGAGCAGTTTAGTCCTTTTAGCCCTTTAAGGGAAGATGTTGATGTTTCTTGGCGGTCTGATATTGTGGATGCCCCAGCCATGAGCCCTTTGGTACTTGGCAGCCTAAGAATAAGGGGTGAAAATTTCCCATCCTGCACTTAAGCTTTGGGATCCAAAGGCAATATCATCTAAATACATAAAAAAAATATATATATATTGGAGGGGGGACGGATGATTCTGTTTAAACGATAATCTATTCTTTGTTAACATTTTCCCTTTTTTGTTTGTTTTTGGTAGACAGTGCTGTTCTTGAGAACTTTGGCAGCAGCTTTCAGGATACTAGATAAATCCCTTTTTGTTATTGGGATGTTTGGGTTTGCTTTATGCAGTTTGCTTTATATGGTGCTCGTTTCTCCCCAGGACCTCAGTAATGCATTGCAGCTACAAGGTACAGCTTAATATTCACCTACCCCTTCCCAGAGGGGATGGATGTGTGAGGGGGGGTGTGTGTGTGTTTTCTTTCAGTAGTTTCTTTGATGTTTCCATCTGTGTATGAGTGGTCATGTTTATAACTAGTGTAAATGCCTAATGCCATGGACAGGGAAGCCAAGAGCAAAGAAACAGAACATAAATTTCAGTGGATCGTAAACCTTATCACCATCCTGTCCAGCTCTGGTTTCTGATGGAAGCCACCAATTTCAAATTGAGTGCGAGTGACCAAAGTCTGAATTTATATATAAACATGAAATGCAATCAGACCAAATATTTACGGCCCCCACAGCATTTTAAACAACTAACCAATAGACATCAAGTTTCAATAAAATATTTAGTGTAGGCCAAAATAAGGCTTTTTGCTTAAATGGATGAAATGGGCACAAAGAGAAAAAGATAAATTTTAAAGGATGGTACTGAATATTTAAATAGTCTTTTTCAGCAGTGGGATCACACTGAGATGTTTTGTGGCTGTTCATCCCAAGGCTGAAAGGCCTGGGGCATCTTTAAGTCCTTTGAAGCCACAGTGGGATTAATTTATTTATTTAATTTAATTTTTTTTTAGCTACATCTGTGTGTTTTTCAGGTTCCAGAGAAGTTATTACAAAATGTTCTTATAATGTCAACACAGTTCATATATTTTTAAGAGCCAGCACTAAATTTTGTACTGAATTGATGCCCAGAGGATGGATTGGGGCCGGGCAGGAGAGGGAGACCTCTCATCTGAGGTCTTTCTTACCCACTGGGGTGGGCTCTGAGGAGAACCTTCCTGTGCTGCTCCTCACACCTTTGTGTTAGGTCTTGAGCTTCATCAGTCTCTGTCTCCTTCTCCCTGACAGAGGAATCAAAGGCCAGAGATGGCTTTTCAAGCTTACTGCTGGAGCTGAGAGATGCTTAATTACGTGTCCCCTCTCTCCCAAGTGCAAGAAGTGAAATGAGACTCCTGATCCTGTGAGCATCTGGAGTGGCTTAAAGAATACCTGGGTTTGGGTGAAGGTAGCAACAAGTGAAATGACAGATCCTCTCCAAACCTCAGCCTGGAGTTGGGCCACAGATGCCTCTGTGGTGTAACAGGTTTTACAGCCAGATAAGAAGTAAATCTACAGACTGGTTTCCTTCCCAGTGCTGGGCAGAGGCTGCAGCCTGTTCTCTCTAAATTTGCATCCCTTGGTCAACAAACATTTTGGAATCCAAGGCTCAGTTACAACACATCTTCTTTTGAAAGATATCACAGTCTGGAGTTTTGAAATTACTACATGTGTTCCCTCCCCATGAGATAATTTTACTCACTATTAGCAATTTGCATGTAAAGGGTGATTTGATTTTGTTTCCCTTATTTTAGTGTCTCCCATTGGATGTTGTTGATGTAATACTTGGTCAGAGCCACCACTAGCTTTCAAGCATGTAAATCTTCTTTGTGCAGGTTCCTTTGGGTGTTATGGACTGAGCTCCTTCATTTTTGGTCTGAAACATTCCCCTAAGGCTCCCAGCAGCTCTTTTCTGGCCAGTCAGTGAAGTATGGACTCTAAACTGACAGAAGCACATCCATTGAGGTCTCACTGGTATTGCAGCCCACGTTCTTGTTCTACCAGTGCTCCCATCCAGCTTCCTGTAACTGAGCTGCTTGGACACTTATTTGTCAAAAAGAGGGAAATCCTGTCCCCCTGTATAGCAGGAGCAGCGTGGAGGTGATGAGCTGACCTGGCGGTGAGTCCCTGAGCTGTGCACACAAACTGGGGTGACTAGGAGGAGGCAATACCTTGTCTGTGACACCCCTCACGACAGACCAGAGCCCCCCTGCCCCCCAGACATGATGTGCAAAGGGACCTCAAAAGGCTGAGGCTGTGGTCCTGCAGACTGTCAGTGGTTTATAGTGGAACTTGATTAGAGGAGTTGAGAACGGGATAAAAATCTTCCTCTCTACATAGCTCCTGAAACAACCCTGCTGCCTCAGAATAGGATTCAATCCAAGTCTTTTTTTATTTGCCCTTTGTTTATTTAATAGATGTATGCATGGAACTTGAGGGAGTTGCGGCAGGCATCTTAAGTGTTTTTTCTATGCTTGTTAGGAAGATGCTATAATATTGCTGTTTTTCCCACTGGACAGGTAGGACAAACAGTGCCTGTGTTCTCCCTCTTGGCTTCACGTATCTGCTAGGGCTTTACTTTCTCAACATGGTGTTTGCTTTTCTAAGGAAACTTTTTTTCTTGATGTCTCCCTTAACTCTGTAACAAATGAAATGCAGAAGAGAGCTCTCATGATATTCAAAAGGTCATTCCTCTCTAGTTCAGTAGAGCTGAATGCAAAAGTGAAGCCAAGCTGTAACCTCAACCTAATGGGATCTAAACAGCACCGATCCCAGAATGGGTCCTTGAGGGACACCACTTGTCACTGCTCTCCATCTGGACTAAAAGCCATTGAGTACAACCTTCTGGAGCTTGGGGGTAACCGTGGCTTGGGCACCAGGAATTCTGAAGCTCAGTCCCTGAGTGAGGCGGTGCTGCTGCTCCTCTGGGGGACTCCGGAGGAGGGTTGTGCAATGAGACACTGGAAATGAGGGTTTGGCCTTCACCAGAAACAAAACAACCCCCAAATTGTAACTTGCTTGGAAGTTTGTGGCTAAACAAAGTGCTGGCTCACTAGCTTTGCCCCTTACTTAAAAAAACCAAACAGCAAACGCATTTATTTCGATGCTGTTCATAAAGCAGAATTTAATTTTAGGCTGTCTCTGGAAATGAAAAGTGCTTCATGTTCACTGGGCATCTTTGTTCTCTTATCCCAAGAACAATTTATTGTGGGTGCACCCAGAGAGACAGAGCCTTGCACGGGCACACAGCACTCCTTGCTTCTGGAAAGTGAGCAAACCCTGCTGCATTTCCCTTTCTGCAAGCAGGAAAAAAAAAAAAACAACCCAGAAGCTGTTTAAGATGTGAACACCAAAACATGAAAGCCATGCTGTGGTAGGTGCTTGGAAGTTAGTATGTTTTTATCTTTCTCTTCAATTTGTCTGATCCTTTTGACCTCTCTGCCCTGTCACATCTCCAGAAGTGTCACATAGCTTCGAGCCGCTCCTGTCCCTAGAGCTTAATTCCTGGTATTGACAATAGTGCAGCTTGTGGGGGTTTTCTTCCCTCCTTTCATGATGTGAAACATAACTTGCACGTGGAGCATCTGTTATTTGCTGAAGGCAGAGATGGGGAGAGTGATGGTGCCCAGCCCCTTGAGCTTCTTTCGTGAATTCTTGGCACCTTGGTACCTCCACGGTGGCAAAAGAATAAGCTTATTCCGAGGGTTCAGAATGCTGTTTGCTTTGGGCTTGCACTTTCTGGGTTTAAAGATCCTCATCAGGAATCACATCCGTGTTAGAGGATGGGCATCCCTGCGGTTGTCCACCTCATGGTCCAGCCAGGGGTTCCATGAGGGCAGAAGCTCCAGGGTGAAGTGTGGTGATGTGGGTGGGATGGAGCTGCGTGGGCAGGGTCCGTTCCCACATTGCCTTGTTTATCTTGGCTGCTCGTGATATTCTCCCTACCTTCCTCATGGAAGGTTCCATTTTTTTGCAAGAGGGATGAGCTCGTCCGTTTCAATGGGAAAAAAGAAAAGCAGTTCTTCTGCTTATGAATCCTCTCTGCCATCATCCCTATATGCACAACGTGCCTGTTATTAGAGGGAAATATATGCGTGGCATCCAGCGCTCACGTGCATTTGCATTTCAAATCAGCTGAGTCAACACAATGTAATGGTCCTGCCTGGAGGTCCTTAGGGAGCCACAGTAGCTGACAATGTGTGCTTAAAGGGAGGGTCTGCTTTTCTTCTTCTTCTTCTTTTTTTTTTTTTAAGCCGGTTCCAATAGCCAATAGTCCTGTGCGAGAGGCGCCTGCACCCTGGCTGCTTGGACCACTGATGTTCAGCAGACGATTAGCTTGTCACAGTGGCTGGGATTTGATTTTATTTTATAAATAACGTTCATCTGGGCCAAGGGAGGGGAAGGGGAAAAAAGAAAAAAAGAAAAAGAAAATAACTGGCAACAGTTCAGAGAAGAGAAGCTGCCACTGAAGTGTTTCTGCTTGTGCTGCCACTGATGCAAGCAGCTGTTTCCATCTGCACTGCAGCATTGCAGCCTCTCCACGGCCAGAGCTCGCCGGGCTCCTCGCTGGTGGGATTCGGGAAGAAGCTGGCCCTGCTGGCATCTAGCTCCGAGCCAAGGGCACGCCGAGGATGGGAGGGTCGCAGTCCCTGCAGCAGGCACAGACAGGTAGCCTGAACCGGGAGCCGTCAGAGGCCATGTAAGTGTGCGTTCCCTTCGCTCTCCTCCTTTTCTTCTCTCTCCCTGGGCCTGCAGCCCTTCTGCACTTAACCTGCACCGTGCCTTAAAGGAGCTGACTTTTTTGTGTCTGAGGCCTTTGTTTAGTGCTAATTGCGTTCAGCTGGAGGCACACTCAAGCTTTTTTGCTAAATATCGCGCGTTCTGTTTTATACCTCTTTGCTGGTACGAAGGCACCTCGGTTGGGCTGGTCACCTCCATTCATTGGTGTCGAGCCATAGCTGTGTGCCATATGTTTTGTCTTTTTTATGTTTTGGATGCGTAATCAATCAAACACAATGACCATTTCCAGCGAACAAAAAACCAACCCCTTCCCCCCTCCCCAACCCACCACCTCTGTGTTTTCTCTTTAAAACGCACAGCATGGAGCTGCGTTTCACTGGGGGTTTTCAGAGCTTCTTTTTGCTTTTCTTTATAGAGATACTGGTTTTCAGGTCACATCACCCTTGTCAGCATCCGTCCCTGTCACGGTATTATATCCTCTGATGAATCATAAGGAAGGTGTCCTTAGGTCTCTTCTCACTGAAGGCCAACTCTGAGAGATTCACTGGGGGGAGGGAGGAAAAAGCAAGCAATTATTGCTTATTCAGACCAAGTTATCACTTCTTCAGATGGCTAAATCACGTATGAAAGTGCGCAAATATGTGTGTGCACACAGAAATAGCAGAGTCATTTCCCATTTGTGAATAGGATTTTGTCAGTTATTGATTGAGGATTTATTGGTTTACTGAGCCAACTGTCTCTTCTTCCTAACCCTCCACCCCAAACTACTAAGCTGGCATGCTAGACCAAGGACCTTCCCTCTGAATGGATTTTTTAGAAGAATTGCCTTGTCTGCTATTGTCATCTCAGTTACATAAATCACATTTTAGATAAATGTCTGAACACTGAGTTAATTTCTGAGCATGTATTTTGGTAAGTTTTAGGTGTGTATCCACTAGGGCTGGTCTATAAACCACCCTCATGTAGGTCTCTTAGATTTATTTTTTTGGATGTAATGTCTGCTTGTTAAGGTAGATCTGATTAGAGTTGAGACATCATTTGTATGTTTGAGGTAAGTGCTCCAGAGTCATCAGGGAATGATAGAGCAGTAACTGATGGCTGTGCCTCTGTATTGGGCCTTACCAGTAGGTACATGCTCCCCATTGTCACATCCCAGTACGTCAGCAGCTGTCTTTGCTTGATATTGTCTTATTGTATTTGTAAGATACAGGCCCAATAGCAGTTCTGCATCCTTTGTTCCTTTGCTATATGGCGTCACCAATTAAGATTATTTTTTTTCTGCATAATTCCATCTTCTGTGGTACTAACACTCCTATAGACAACGTCTGTTTTAATGATATGGGGCAATAAACTAGTGCCTCAGTATCCTTAAAGTACTGTAAATTACAGTTTCATCTGCAAAAACTGGTGTTGCTTTTTAACAGTGATCCAAGGACTGGGCAATAAAAGAGATGTAGCTAAAGCAGGGTTCAGTGGTTTTTGTCTGTAATTTTCACAGCCTTTTAAGGATGCATTCTGCTGAAGAACATATTGATCACGGTATGTGTGTGTATATATATGTATTTTGGGGGCATATGAGTCAATTATATCTTCATCTCTTTCAATGACTCCTTTTATATATAAATATACTTATCTTTTGCACTTAGTCATTCCTGTGAGGTTTCAATATGATCTTTTAAGGCCCAACTTAATCGACAGATACACTTTTAGCACAGGCGTCATCCAGTAACTGTTGATGTCCTTGGAAGAGTTTGTGAAAGGTATTACTCATCTTAATATTAAATAAATCACTAGGAGAGTGTGCCATTTTCTTCACTCTAACTACATAGCATTTAAAATAAGGGAAGTATGGAGATATCTGCTTATCCTTGAGAAAGTGTGGGCCTGTTTTCTCAAAACAAGAACCTTCTCATAGCATGTCATGGCAGTCAGTTCTGCTCTGAGTTTTTGACTTTGTACCCTAATAATTATAACTTGTACCAACGCTTTTTTTTTAATGAGGTTGCATTTCACTTACTTTGCAAACACAAGCAAATTCCTTAATGGCAGTGATCGTTCGGAGGCAAAAACATCTGGCTGTGTCCCAGGAGAGTTGGGCAACTGCTGGTGTGGTTACAGCATCCCTGAAGTCATCGGTTTAGCCATCAGCGGAGGCTGAGTGTTTAATGGACGCAACTTCTAAACAAAGGGAAAGCCGAGGTGGATTTGGTTCCGATTTGGAAATCGGAAACTATTACTGGAATAGACTCGTGTTAGATCAAAAAAGTGCAGAGACAAACAATTCCTTTAAATAGCTGCTGGTTTGGGAGTTTCTCCAAAGTGTCCCGCGATGGACTTTGTCGCTAATCGCTAGGGATAGTCGTAGAGACAAACTGATGATAGAATCACTGCTGAAAAGCAGTCTAGGTTAAGATTTTAGAGTGTATCCATGATTAAATGTGCTCTTTTTGCATGTCTGTGCCAATTTCCCTATTTTAATGTAAATTTGTTTCAGCCAAGGTAAAAGTATTTGTAGTAAACCCACTATTGATATTGACAGCCCGGGGTATTCTCTTGTTCATTGTCGATTGTTAGCAGCTCAGTCACTGGCAGTAGACAATTGTCCTTTTATTTAAAGAAAAAAAAAAAGTCAATTTTGAATGATGAAAAAGGGAAAGCCCAAGGGAAGCCCGTGACAATAAAAGTTAACTGCAGATAAAAACACTGTGGTTCAGACCTCGCTATGGAGATGAGAAGCGCTGTCATGTGCTCTGCAAATTGCAGCAGGCACCCCGGTGGTCACAGATTTAGCTAAACCAAGGGCAGATCAATCAGATAATAGGAATGGGCTCACTTGAAATAAAAGCAGGTGATTGCGTGAGGATGTTTAGTGTGCAAGAGGGTACACACTTGCATCCCGTGCTCTTGTGACCACATCTTCCCCTGCGCTGCTCGTCCTGCTGAGGATGTGAACAGGATTCAGCTTGCCAATCTCTATCACCGAGATATCGGTGGGTTTCTTTTTAATAGTAACGTATTTCTATCTCTTGGTAATGCTTCTTGAGGATTAGAAGACTGGAAATGGTAGGTTTTGAAGTATTGGTAGCTCTTAGCCAGTGGTCATCTGTGAATTGTTGTTTTTTCTCCGATGGAAAGGGTTTCTTTCTCCTGAGCAGGAACCCCACCTTCCTTTTGTGGTCGCTGTCAGCAACTGGACAGGATTTACGTTCGGTGCCCATTTCTTGATCAGCCAAAGGGCTGATGGTGTGTTATTTCCTCCCATCAGGAGCTCTCCGTGCTGTGTCTCGAACATTTTCATCCCTTGCCAATCCAAGAGGAAAATGACTGAAGACCGAGCCAGCTCCCACTGAAGTGGATGGTGAAACACCCACTGACTTCGGTGGGAGCTGGACCAGGCTCCAAGAAAGAAATGGAATGTTACTGATCATTGGTAGCAGGCCAAGGTGTTGGTGCCCCTGTGGGTTGTGTTTCAATATTTCTTCTGCTGCCTGGTCTTTTCATTTGTTTTTTGGTTGCTGGAAAGACTCAAAAATTTAGCTGGATTGACTCAGCCTTGTGCATAAGGGATGGGAGCAGCTGGTTGATGTGTACACGTGTATGTCCATATGTATATAGAAAAGTTATTTGTGTATACATACAAAACCACAGCCCTTGCTTGCTACCATGTTTTTTATTTTTCTATCATCTCCGAAACTTAAGAATCCACTGTATGGTTCTTAAAAGTTTGAAAATAATTAATCTGGTAAAATATTTGCATAGTTTTATATGCTCATTCATAGGAAAACCATCTTAACGAATATGAACATGGAAGACTGGGAAATATATATTAAAAGTATTGAAAATAGTCAGAGTTAATCCCTTGAGAGATAGTTCTGCCTATTGTCAGTATTCTCTGCAAATTTGTTTTCTTCTTCCTCTTCTTGACACTCATCAGTAACCATCCCCAGCAGTAAGTTGAGCATACTCTATCTCCTAGTTTTATCTACTAAACAGTGTGAATTGCTGGAAGATATGGGGGCGTTTTACTTAAGAGAACAGACCAGAAGTAACGAGGAAATTCTCCTGTCGATCTTCCCTGTCTTTTATTCCAGCCTCCCTTATTTGAGCCCAAAGGATCTCATCTCTGAAGTCAATGACAGCGCTTCCTTTGATAGGAGAGGTTATTACATCAACCGTTACAGCTGTCACTAGAAGTAGGCAGGTCACACTTAGACTTGAAAACAAAATAAAAAGACCCTGGAATCACTCACCCTTCTGTTAGCAAGGCACCCCTCACATCTGGCAAATGTGTGTATATTATAAAGCTCTTGATATGAATGGTGTGCCCTCTGCCATGCGTAATGGGGCTCCTGTCATCTATTATGTGGTATGACATACGGGCCAATTGGAAGATACAAACTGATGGGAGGCAGTAAAAACCATGAATGAAAAGGCGCCGTTCCTGCACGTGCAGCGGGGCTGTCGCCGGGAGACATTCCCTGTCTGCTCTGCAGCCAAAGGAACTGCTGGGTACATTAAATTGAAGATGCTCATCAGTCCGTGTGTTTCAAGAGGTAACAGTCTGGGTGCTTATGATGCTTCTCTAATGTGATTACAGCACATGGAAAAGTAGTTCTGTCTATTACAAACACATTTCCTTTGTTTTAAGACCTTACACCTATAGAGAATGAGTGGTAATGTCTTAGATACCATTTTTTTTATCCATCTGTGATGCCTTGAAACTTGATTTAGCTATGTAACAAACCTACTTCATCCTGGCTTTCTGCTGGCAAAAGGCAGAATTGTAATTACAGATAGAATTTCAATGCAGATTGCATTTTGTAGGTATGCTTGCTGTAAGAAACAAACAAATAATTTTGTTACTGTGGAAAAACTTCTAAGAAAAGAAAGTGTCATTTCCCTTCAGGTCCTTAAATGAACCTTCTGAATTCTATATTCAGAACCGTCTGAATTTAGCAGCAGAGTGTGGAGATCACGTTTTATACTCCCAGTAACACCAGGGAGCCAGTTTAATGGGGTAAAAAAAAAAAAAAAAAAAAAAGAAAAAGAGTTCGTTTCCTTTTTCCACCAGTCTGAGGTTTCAAAGGTTTCTTTAAAGCACATTTTGGCCTGAGAGCCCTCATTGCTGCTGATACTGGACAAGACAGTAAGGTCCCTCCTTGGCTCCAGAAACCACAGGGAGTTTGCAGCGTTGACTGTCTAAACCTGTAGTGTGTGAACTGAATTTTGGTTTAAGCACCTGAAGGTGTCTGTGAGACTGACCTTGGGGTAATTGTAGAGCTCTATGGGTTTAGTTTGTTGCTTCCCCACAGCACTGTTTGTTTCAGCTCCTCTCCCTCTGCCACGGAGACCCATTAAGGAGATCGATGGTGCCTGGGAAGCCTCTTGCTTTCCAGAGGAAAAACTGGGGATGTTGGTTCTGTTGGGTTGAAAAGTCAGCTTTGGGAAAATCTGGGGCTTTCCATTTCAAGCTTATATGGCTTTAATTAAACAGAAGCCTTGAAATTATGTTCAAACTTGCAAGATAGCGTTTTCCTAAACAAAAGAAGCTTGTTCCTAGGGCTAAATACAGACCAGATTGTGTCTGGAACCTTGTAGTAGTTAGAATCGCACAGCTCCTGCTTTTGAGTTTTGACTTCCTCCAGCACAGAAACCTGCACTTACTGGTCTTGTTAATATAATTTCATTGCTCTCGTTAGAAATGAGTCCCAGTGCAGTGCTGGGAAAAGGGTTTGGTTGCTAAAGGCGGGGGAGGATGAGCAAGGAATTTTAATCCCTTTGTGTAAGTGCAGGACCATCCCCATCCAAAGCAGGAGCCTGGTAAGAGAAGGTTTTAGTGCCGTTTTTCCCTATCTGGGAAGAGAAGATTTTAGCACTGATGTTCCTCATCTCACAGAGCTGTGGGCAGGACAGCTGGGTGCCAGCTGGTGAGGTGCCATCACACATCAGGGATTGCTTCTTCCAGCAGGCTGTTGTGTTGTGCTGAGTCGGCACTTCCCTGAGCTGGGCGTTCAGGCAGCACCTCCTGAAGAGGGTTCATTGTGGTGGGAGCTGGAGCAACCCCATGGGAGAGGTGATGCTATAGCTCTGCTGAGGTCAAGGAGGCATCTCCCAGAGTTACAGCGGCAGCAGAAGGATCCCACCCACCCCCGAGTCAGTACATAAAATTATTATGGCCTGATGAGAGATTTTTCTGTTGTTAAGAGGTTGAGATGGTTTTTGTCCTTTCCTCCTGTTGCATCCTGGCTGTGTTTCTATCCGTGCGGATGGGAATAAACATCAGTGAGGATCTGTGATTCGTGGAGGCTGAGTGGGGATGAAATAAGCAAAATATGGAGCAGGTTGGGGGCAGAGGGGCTGTTCTCTCCCCTCTTTCCCTTTGAGCACAGGGCCTCCCCACCTCCCTTCTTCTCCACCCTCCTTATAGTCCTTATCTCTTTTCCAAAAGGCAGGGGGGATGGAACAAGATGAGCTTAAAGGTCCCTTCCAACCCAAACCATTCTGTGATTCGATGAACACATAGTCTTATTCCCACATCTCACTATTTTCACAAAGTATCAAGTCATATATTCCTCTTTGCACTTCACAGTTGCTCTTTTGTCCCCAGGTCCTGCCTCTGAGCAGGGTGGCAGAGCAGAGATGTGGCTCTGGAGAGATTCGTTGCATTTAAAAGGTGGTTCCAATAAGCAAAGCAATTTCAAACCTATGGCTCTGGCTCCCGATGAATTATTGATTATTTTCCCTGGAAGCCATCGCATGATGCTGTCCAGCAGTGAGCACAGGCACAGGGATGCTTTCTGATGCTGTTTCCTGGATTAAAACATCAGAACTTGTTACCAAAGGCAGAGGAAAGGTTTTTGCTGTGGGTATTAAATACTTAATCAACTACCAACTCAAACACCAACCCCTACGCTAGTAGGTGAACAAAGTGTAGCACTGACTGGGATTATTGTGTATTGACTGATTGTAGCTGTATATGTGATATTTTCTATCTTGGATACTGGGGTATCCTGCATCTTTACTGTTTCTTCTCATCTCTTCAGAGATTTGTGTGTTTGGATATTTAGCAGCCTCCGGGGGTTTAGGGACATACGAGTACATTTGCTGTTGTGATGGCTGAAGATGAGCGCCTTTAATTAAATGGTATTTTCCTGTTGTTCCTCTGAGAATGAAGCATCTGCCTGAAAAGAGCAGAGGGATTGAAAAAAAAAATAATTCTTCAATTTAGAGCCTTGTTTCTGTAACGTAGATGTTTCCATTATTCAGACTGAAGCCAGTAAATGGGAGGGCAGGCTGGCCAGAAAGGATGGGGGCTGGTTTTATTATTCATTTATATCAACAGTGGTGAAAAACACACCCCGTTAGATCTCAGGAAAAGCAGTAGAAAGGCAAAATGTAACACGATTTAAAGCAATACGGGGAACTTCTTGCTAATCAGTTAGAGAAAATGATTGAAGTAGTTTGAAGTGCTGCTGTAAGTATGCCATGCTGTATCTCTCGGGCTTTTTTTTTTTCCTTCAGATGTGGCTTCCCACAGCTTGAGACATTTCTTTCTGGTTGTTGTGTGAAAGCAGGAAATGGCTTTTGTTGGGGGAGTGTGAATTTGGCTTCTGCACAAAATGCTCTCAAAATCGCTGAATAAACAAGCAGAAAAAGGAGGAAAAAAATTAATTCCTTCTTCCCCTATCAGCTGCGGTAGGAAGATTACTTACAACACAATAGGTGAAAAACCAAAAATCGACATTATTTTTAAGGTGATTATGCCATTTTTATTCTGTTCCACTGCAGTTCTAATCCTGTTCTCTAAATATAAGCATGCTGTGAGGAAAAATTGGCCATTTTTTAGTAAGTGATTAATGTTTAAGGGATTCACAAGTTTCTTTTTGCAATCGATTCCAGAAGATACGTTTCCAAATGGACCTGTGTGGTTTGGATAACACACAAGCTATTATTTCCCATTACTAAAGGCCCACGTAATGATCTGAAAACGGAAGCCATAGCATTTTATTTGTCTTATTTCACCTACGTGGAAATAGAAAATTTGTATTTTTGTATCTCAGTTCAGGCAGTAAGTTGTCCAAGGACCTGACGTTGGCGGTGGAATGTTCTCGGAAGAGCAGTGAAGCCGCCCAGCAGTTTTACATCAGTAGCAGGGTATAACTGAGCCATATTTACCCTTTCACACCGAATTTGCAATGGTGTAAATCGTTACCAGTTCAGCGGAACTGCCTGAGATGCTCTGGGGCAGCAGAGGACGTTCCACCCTTGGGCTGATGGTGGGAGAAGCACGAAGCTGCACGAAGCAGGGGACGGCTCTGGCTGCCCCTGCACATGATGCAGAATCATCTTCCTCCCTTGTGTCCCTGAATTAAACCTCCTGCTTGTCACGGCACATCACTTGTGGGTCTTGTAGGAATATTTATGCTGAAATAATATTCAAAGCCTTTTCTGCAGAGGAGTGCTTGAAGCTTGCCCTGCTTCCTGCACACAGCCGTGTCAACGTGAGTCCTTGTGTAATTGCATCGCACTAAAGTAGGTCTTTGTCATTTCAGTGGAATGGGATTTATTTGATAAAAGCTTTATTCTTAAGTGGGAACTGCAAAGGGTGCTTCTCTGTCACCTCGTAGCTCGGGCCATAAAGTGAACATGTGACATTTTTCCTGCTCTTACGTTGTTGGGTGAAACAGCTCTGGTGAGTGAGAAACTGTGGATGATTTTGTGGAATATGACTTGTGCTGCAGAAATCCATGAATGCAAAACATAATTCCTATTTAAACTTCCCGACTTTGATTATAATATGTTCTTTTGCAAAAATCTTTTTATTTTTTTAATTTAAAAAAGCTTTTTTTTTTGCCTTACTGTATTGTTTTTATTAGGGCTTTAATGCAGAAAGATAGCAGGGTAAAGAATGAAGATACCTGGGAAATTAACTTCATCCCAGTTTGAGGGTTTCTTCTATAAATTTGTATTAAATTGCCATGATTAAAGAAGCTGGAGATGTATGTTTTTCACTGAGCTATATCCAGTTTTAAAGTGAAAATTAAGAGATGTGTATAGGCCAGCAATGGTGAGTGTTATAAAGTAACAGTAAAATTACTCTCCAGCATTAAGTCTAAGCTGAAATATCCTGTGATGGGATGATTGGGGTTTTTTGATGATCAGAAATGATCAAATATGGGGCCAATGTTGCAATGCAGGTGAGTAGTACCTTTCTGGTACGTATATGAAGTGTATTGTGTACATACACCATACGTGTCAGCAGACAACAGCATTCCCCCGTAAGGTGATGTACGTGCTCAGTACAGACTCAGCACCAGGAAACTGTGAATTCCCACTGACTTCTGGTGTACTCTGGAGCACTTCCATTTCACTGGAGCAGTGGGTTTTCCTGTGGCTACCTCGGGACTACCAAACATTATTTTATCTTCTTTGCAAGGCTTGGTTCTCACCTTGCGTGGGCAAATCAGCAGTAATGTTGCAGTGGGACAGTGGGGTCATTCCAGTAGGGGCAGGAGGTGAGCTGAAGGTAAGGTCAGGGATCTGACTGTCTCAGCAACCTCTTCTTGTGACCCCTTTTTGTGGTTTGTTGTGAATTTATTCAATTATAGGATAGATGATCTTTCCCCTGAATACCCTCACAACAGTGTGAGAGAAGCCCATTAATAGTTAATGGTCAGAAATGTGTCCCTAAAGGATCCATCCTGTAAATGGAGTCTGGTGACATGGAAGTGGTGTGTTTGTACCTCCCCTGGTTCCTGACTTGATACGAGCAACAGATCCATCAGTGAGAACTTTCCCCTCGGGGCAGAGGGGCCATGGCTGGTGGCTCTCAGTGGCCCTTGTAAAGTCACCCACCCTTCAGCTTTGCTGGGCGACATGGAGGTTACTGGGTTTGCTCTGGACAGAATGTTTTCAGAGCTGCCTGCAGAATCCTTTCGAGAAGTTCTATCATTTTAATGGTATATTTTATTTGAGAGAAGGGAAGCGTTTGTGAGGTTCATGTCTCTCCCCATTTCTATTGGGGCTGGTTTTTCATACACTGCATTTAACAGGACGCAGGGTTTGACAGGTCAACTAATTCAGATACCACAGATTAATATCTAAAATAACCAGATGAATCTACCATTATTTCTGGTTTTGATAAGTTGGCAATGCATACAAATCGAATATTAAAATTTAAAAGGTGTAATGTTATTCAAAACCTGCAGGTGAGCAGCGACATAACGAACAATTGCCATGTTACAAGAGGCTAATTAATGTGGAATGTCATGTCAGCCAGAAGTCACTGAGCACGCAAATACCGTACAAAAATGATGGCACACAAAGCTGACACGTCTTTGATATTATCCTCCTCTAGTGCTGGGAGGGAAAAACGACCTTTTGTTGTAATTGTAGCTTATTCCTGGGCCCTGGGGTCAGCTAATGGCTGATGGCCTGAATTGGTAACTTGATCTCCAGGAAAGGAATTACCACGTGGGCTCTCTTGGTGATTTTGAATTATGATCCAGAGCTGTGTTTGAAAGAGTCTGGAGGGGAAAAAAAAAAAAAAAAAAACGAAAAAAAAAAAAGGGGAGGGGAGGAAGATTCTATGTATTATCTATGTATTAGAATCAGCGTTACAGAGCTGTGTAACTGCCATCTGAGTGGTATCACAAGGTGAATTATTGTGGTATGAAGAGGTTGTCACTGAATTTTATTTAAACAGAAGAAAAAAACCTCCTCAAATGTAATGGAAGCTGTGGGTGCTGTGAGGAGAGCCCAGCATCAGTGGATTAGGCCAATGAGGGAGATGGAGAAGTGAACTGGCCAGGGCCAGTGCAGAAGTTCAGCAGCAGAGTTGAGAGGATCTAGGGATCCCTTTCATTCCCGTGGAAGAAAACCAGAGCTCAGACTTGCATTGGTTGTTATGGCTGTAGTGTAAATATTGGAAGCACCCAAGGCAGATGGCAGGTTCCCAATCCAGCTGAAGGTCACGGCTCCGTTGCAAACTACTTTTTAATGAATTGAGTGTCCAAGTGACAACTGGGATGACCTCACCTCGGTGGCTGTCGTGACTAAGGAGGGCAAACAGTGAGGGGAGAAGAAATCTCATGCTTACTGAGCGCTTTCTAGCTACGGTGACCAAAAGGCAATTTTTCATTCTGAAATCAGAGAGGAGTTAAAATTGTAAGCATTTGTGGTTCACAAAAAAAAAAAAAAAATAGAGAGTAATTTAACTTATGAGGCTGGATTTCCGCAAAGGCAGAGGTGAAGAGGAGAAGTCAACCCTAGTGGTTCCCTTCAGTATTTCCTCCAGAGATTGATGTAATGAGCTGGGCAAGACCTCAAAGTTTCCAGTGGAGAGCAGAAGTGCTCCTGCTCCATGAGCTGCTGTGATGCTGGCAGAGTTGTGTTGGACTGGGATCAGTCTTGGGTTTCTTGGTTCTCCCCTGCTTCTCGACCCCATCTGGATGAGTTACATTTACAGTTTAGTGGCCATCTTTCAAGAAGGGAGATGAAAGAGATGGACTGAAAGAATATTTCTAGTCCTTTTGTACGTTGCTACTGTCACCTAATCATTTTGTAGCTTCTACAGTCTACACCTTTTTCACCTGTTATGTGTAAAAAACAAAGGATACAGATGGAAAGGTGTGACCAGAGGAAATGGTTTGAAGTTGTGGCAGGGGAGGTTTAGATTAGGAAGAACTGCTTTACTGAGAGAGTGGTCAGGCACTGGAACAGCCTGCCCATGGAGGTGGTTGAGTCACCATCCCTGGAGGTACTTAAGAAACATGTAGATGTGGTATTTCAGGGCATGTTCTAGTGGCCAAGATTGTGGGGGTGTTTTGTGTGTGTGTGGTTGGACTTGGTGATCTCAGAGGTCCTTTCAAACCATGATGATTCAGTGAAATACGCAAGGCAAGCTCCTACTAATTTCCCAAGCTAAAAGGATGTGTGAATAGATGCTCCTTCCTGTAGCCTTTACTTCCTTCCCAAAAAAACTAGTCCTGCAGACCCGGACTCTGCATTTCCATGGCCTGACTCCACAACGATACGAGCTGGGGGGAGTTCTCAGTCTCTCCAACCCATGTGTCCCATCTCCCCTTGCTTCATCCTTGGCTGGAGCTTCAGAATAATAATCTAGATGATTCTAGGGCTCTGCCTTTCGTGAGAGCCTGCCCACAGCTGGATCTGGGGTGGCTGCTCCTCGTGCAGCTTTGCTCTGGTGCCGATTCTCACGGCGTATGGCGGTTTGGCAATCTGGTGTAAACACCACGGACTTCACGGCAGCGTTATTTTCTTTCCGTGTACTTCTCAGAGAAAAGACATTATAAATAGAACTGGCCGAAATATGTAATTTCCTTTTCACAGGAAATCCTGTTGTTCTGGGAAAATCTTTACAGTCCTACTTTGGAACTGTAAGAATTCTTAAGAAATACCCTACACAAGAGAGACCATCCGTGTTCTCACTAAGGAAAACTGAACACAGAATCTTATTTTTCCAGGATATATGTAATGTAGGCCTTGGAGTGTAGTCCTGGAACGTGCTTCCAGGCTTTATGCTCTCTCTCCCACACCCCATGCTATGACAAAGAACGTTTTTCTGGTATTCAGCTTCCCTTCATATTTCTTTGTTAAATACCATATTTTGCCAGCACGATTGCTTCTCATAAACTCAACGGCCTTTGGATTAAGGTTAAGACAGTTCTCTCTTGATTACACTTCTGCTTGTGGAGGGGTGCAGCTGAAAATTAGGAGTATTGCATCAGAATCTGTTGGGAATTATTAAATATTAGCAAAACAAAGCCTTGTCCTGGAGTTTGGGTGCCACAACTCTCTGCCCACAGACTCAGGAGGTTCTCCAAGGTGGAGGCTCATAAAGTGAACAAAAAAGACCAGACATTTCTCTTTACATCAAATGCTTATGGCAAACTTATCCAAGGAAGAGACCAAGTAAAGAAAGGCAGCTCATTTAAAAGGGGGATAAACGTGCACAGAGTCTCTCCATCATTTAAAGGAGGAGGACACAGAACTGTGCCATAAAGCCAGTTTTTACAAAGCAGTTAAGAATATAAGTAGGACATGAAAACAGAGTGTTTTTGCAATTCCAGTTAGATCACATATGTCTATAAATTTACTGCATCTGTTACATGTGCTATACAGTTTGGAAAGAGGGGTCTAAACATGTGCAAGCATTATTATTTCAGCATCCCAGAACAACAGTCTGGGTTCGAAATAGAGTAAAGCATTAAGTGCAGTGCAGAATTATGTGAAAACCTAAGAGATATGAATTACCTTTCATTTTTGTTGGTTTAGATGATCACTTTCTAGGGTTTCTTTTAATGACACAAGAAGCATTTCTCTGCTGGGAAAATATCACACTACTCTTTGATACTTCAACTTAAAAGTTTCCTGAACCAGGAAGAGAAAGCGTTGTTTTGCTGAATACCTGTTGTGCAGCTTTATTTACAGAAGCCCTTTGTTTGCAGCTGTTCTTAAGCTTTAAATATTTTGAACTTAACACATGGTGCATCTTTGAAGGGATACAATTTAAAATGTTGCAGCCTCCCTTTTCCAGCTTGGCTGTTCTGTGGCCTGATGAATGAGTACGGTTTAAGCAATGACACAAAGAAGGAATTTTGGGCAGCTGCAGCAGTGGATTTAATCGAAAGCCAAGTACAGTATTTTTGAGCAGTTCCACAGGCAACGACGTAAGTTTGGGGAGGAAAAAAATATCTTCAAAAATCTCTAATCTAAGCTTGTAAAACCCCTTTAACATTGCAGAGGAGAAGAGGGGATGAGACAGGGGTGCGAGGAGGTGGGAGCTCTCACTGGGATTCTGCAGAGACAGCCAAGGAGAATCAGGTCCTCTGTGCTCCTCAAGCTGTCAGGGGGGGACATCGGGGTCTTTTCTTCCCCAGCTCCCCAAAGGCTTTATGCTGTGATAGATTTAGGCAAATGTAATCAAATGCAAATCCTGTACTTGTACTTCTCCTGACATCGAGCTGCTTAAAATAAATCACGAGCTTTGAGAAACCAAAGAGAATCTGGCAGCTCGGAGTTACCTTTTAACTTGAAGAAAACGAGAGGAGCCCTTGATTCAGGGAGTATGTAGGGTGCTGCTGGGGGATGAAATAGCTTTTAATTTCATGGCAAATTTTGTCCCCGTTGAACTGGCGTGTGGGTTGGGGACAGCCATGAGGAGCAGTGGGGACCACAGCCATGCAAAGAGTCGCTGGAATTAAGCAAATGAGTCCTGTCATATTCACTGCACTTCATTACAGACCAGCAGTAAAAATCTGCATCTGAGCAACAGAAATGCTTATTGAGCATATGTTCAGTGCATATCCAATATGACACCGTTGTTACTGCATTACTTGCCCCCAAAAGAAGAAATATTTTAGAAATTAGGTAAAATTTAGCCTCTGCTTGGTTTAAGGACAAGTAAGATCTATAGTTTTCAGATCAGGAAGGACAGTATCCTGCTGTAAGGGCAAATGGTATGTCCCGGGGTGGTTTAGATCTTCACTTAATGTTTAGGTTACCTGTCATTTTGCACAGTTGCTGCCTTTAATTTGGATGGCTCCGTTTTGGCTGCTGCTGTTTCCTGGCTGGGCTGGCACCAACCCGTCAGGGTCCCTACAATTTTTGTGTTTGCCACGAGCACACGGTGCTAGAAAAGGACTATTGACAACACCCGGACTCTGGTGTGTTTTACAGGTTGTCTTACCTCGTGTAACAAACCCACGTGGTTACTGTTCAGAAGGGGCTGTGGTAAAATTCTGCTAGAAGCAGAATGTGGTGTTTCTGCAGGAGCAGGATGCACAAGAATTTGCTGCACCTCAGGTATCTCCGTGTCTGCTCTCACCTGTGTGAGCACACACAGAAATTTGATGCTATTCTAGGTGGGGTTTTTGATGAATCTATGAAATTCTGTTGAGATCATTATTTATTTTTTTGTTCTCCAGCTGATCTAGCTACACTTGTGCCAAGGGGAGTTTCTGAGACTGACACAGAGGTGTTGGTGGTGGCGTCTGTGCGGTTGAGCCACTGGGTTTATTCCTCTGTGTGTGTTTGCTTTTGTAACGCAAAGAAATCTTAAGTAACATAAAGATTTATATACAGAGAAGACCACAGAGCTCACATTGTGCTCTGGACACTGTACTGCAGATCAAATCTCTGGGAAATTCAGAGGTAGCCCGGGAGATGAGGTCAATTCCATCAGCTCAGAAAGCCCTGCATTTCCAAGCAGACCTGCAAACATGAACCTTCACTCTGCTCACCAGTCTCTCGTTTGATTTTCCCCAGGAGCTCTGACTCTGAAGAAGCCTTTGAGACCCCGGAGTCCACCACACCAGTAAAGGCACCACCTTCACCTCCACAGCCACCCCCTGAAGCGGCGGCAGCAGCAGCAGCAGCGGTCGTAGCAGACATAGCAGAACAAGAAATAAAACCCCAGCTGGCCTTGGAAGACACAGGTAACAAGCATGTAATGAGTGGGGCAGGTTAGTGGGGCAAGTAAAGTTGTGTGGGGAGGTGTTTGTATAAGCACAGGCAAGGAACTGATGCCAGGAAAATGTCTTCTGGAAGATTAGGCAGTGTCTGCTGGGCATTCACAGAATCACCTAGGTTGGAAGGGACCTTTCAAGATCATCTAGTCCAACCAGTGGAAAAAAACAAAACAAAACAAAAACAAAAACAAAAAACCACACACCACAAATGAACAACAAAAAAAAAAATCAACACACAACCCATACAAACCCCACCCCACACCCAAAACAACACCAACACAACACTAATCCATATCCCCAAGCACCATGTCAGGTCATCTCTTGAACACCTCCAGGGATGGTGCCTCAACCACCTCCCTGGGCAGCCCATTCCAAGGTCTGACAACCCTTTCA
>BJBW01004668.1:7703-30517 GCA_004320125.1 Scolopax mira | reverse complement strand
AACTGGACACAGCACTCGAGGTGGGGTCTCACCAGTGCCCAGTACAGGGGGGCGATCACCTCTTGGGTCCTACTCACCACACTGTTCCTGATACAGGCCAGGATGCTGTTGGCCTTCTTGGCCACCTGGGCACACTGCTGGATCATGTTCAGCTGACAGTTGACCAACACCCCCAGGTCCTTCTCTGCCAGGCAGCTCCAGCCATTCTTCCCCAAGCCTGTAGCTCTACCAGAGTTGTTGTGGCCCAAGTGCAGGACCCAGCACTTGGCCTTGTTGAACCGTTGGTCTCATCCCATCCATCCAACCTGTCCAGATCCCTCTGCATTGTCCATGCTGGGAGGAAAAACCCTGTTGCCTCCTGGAATAAATTGGAGAATCTGTCTGTAACATTTGATAAATAATAAAGAAAAGAGGAGCTTTCTAGAAAAACCTTTCTTCCCATTGAATCAGACTTCATTTCCTCTTCTCAGAATTGTAAGCTTTTTAGAGAGTCAGATGAGTAGAAAAAGGAGGTGTGAGAAAGAGATGCAGGCACCTGGGGGAACATGGTTAACTGTGATAATGAACAGAATGTTACTTTCAAATGTATTGTCACCTGAAACAGAAGATGAACAGAAAACCCATTGAAACAATAGAAATATTTGTAATAGCTTTATTGGAGGAACATGGGAGTATGTGGGAATGTGTAATATACATACATGAAAATCAGTGTACACTGGAAAAATAACCTTTAGAAAAGGTATATTGTTTTAAAAGAAAAAAAATCCTTTTTCTCCAAAAATGTTCTTATTTCTTCAAATTGACTAATGGAATATGAAGGAGTAGAGAGCACTCTTATTAGCCCAAAATAGCTTTGTTTTGGCTGTCAGGTGACAGTTCAACATTTTAAGACTGAATTCCCCATTACGCTGTCTTTTTCTGGTCTGAAAGCCCTGTCCTTTTGACCTGGCTAAATCCTAAAAAAGGTCATTTTACTTTAAGCAGACTAGATTTGACTGGTATTTCCTTTGGAAAGGCGTGCAGCATTGGCCTGGCAGTGGTTTAGAGCTTCCATTTCCAGTGTAGAAGTTGGTGTGTTTAGCAGCAGGCAAGGGCTATGGCCATGGCTGGTGTGTGTATTATAAAGGCTTTGTTTTAAACTTGGCATTATTGTTATACAAGCTTTGATTTAAACCTTTGGGAAAGTGACAAATAAGTCTTGCAAATGTCTCGAGCCACCTAACACATTTCTGGGACTTGCGCATTAAGGAACGTTCATTAAGATGATGATTTATGATACAAGTTTATAAGAAACTGGAAAGGTGTTCATCAAGCTGCTTCCAGAAAATAAAAATGAAATGCTGAGACTTTCCTTTCTGCTATTACAGTTCCCGCTTCATTGTAGCAAACAACAGGACTCATTCTCCATCTTCTTTCCTTTTTCTAATCTTTTGCAATCTAGCGATTACAAAATAAGTGCTGAGAGAACAAAAGAAGGCATATGCTGAACAGGATTGGAGTGTGTTTTTAATTACTGCAGTAGATTATCTTCAAACCCTTGATTACACATGTGCTTTCCTGGCACATGTGAGTCTCCTCTCCCTACATCCCAGATCTCCCCCTCCCTTCTTTCCTGTATTTCTAAAGAAAGTAGGGAACTGACTGTGTCTGTTCATAGCCATGTGAACTACACTGAAGGCCATGGATGGCAGAGGTGAAAATGTTTCATTTGCAAAAAAGGTTTGCCCTTGGGAGAAAATTTACCACAAACTAATGGAGCTAGGTTTGGCATTCCAAAACGATGCAAAATGCAGTTATACACTGGGGTGATTTATGTGTGGGAAGGAAGATGTGTAATGCAGACAAAATTTAAATGTAGGAGGGCAACACAAAGCATTCACTTGTTTTAGAAACCTTTAGAAGAAATTAATGCTACTAAAAGTATAGCTTAGGTGTTTGCAGGCTTCTTTTTCAGTTTTTTTAGTGGTGCCCAGTGATAGGACAAGAGGTAACAGGCACAAACTTGACCATAGGAAGTTCCATCTAAACATAAGGAGGAACTTCTTTCCTGTGAGGGTGGCAGAGCCCTGGGACAGGCTGCCCAGAGAGCTGATGGAGCCTCCAACTCTGGAGACATTCAAAACCCACCTGGTCATGTTCCTGTGCAACCTGCTCTGGGTGGACCTGCTTTGGCAGGGAGGTTGGACTAGATGATCTCCAGAGGTACGTTCCAACTCCATGGGATTCTGTGATTCTTCAGAAATGTGAACAGTTAAACATTTTTGACCTTATAAACCACTTCAATAACAGTTATCTTGTAGTTCACATACCTTATAGGTCGTGTGTGTGGCTGCATGCAAAAAGAATGAGACCTGGGTCATGGGCAGCTGGAGCAGGGTCCCTCCTTGGCACCACACAGCTAAATAAATAGATTTCAATTTAAAAAGAGTAAGAAATAGGGGCAGCCAGACCTGGCACAAGCATGGGGAGAGGCAGCCACATCCATCTATGGGTCATCAGCTGCAGGGCTTTGTCTTCTGCATGAGGTTGATGAAGAAGCATGTGCTTGGGTGGAAGGAGGAAGCATAGTAAGGTTTTTTTTAAAAGGATTATTTCATCTATATCTGACAATAATTACTCCTGCAGACGGTTGCAGTTATGCTGCATGATATCATTAGCACAACAGCTGGACCCCACTGCTGGAAAGCCAAGAGGAGAGTTTTTAATTAGGTTGACTTCAACGCTTGCTTAATAAATATGATGAAAGTGAAATATAGCTCGACTCATCCTGGGCTTGTGCCAGCTCCTGGTGGGGTAAAACCTGCCACGTGGCTCCAGTCCAGCAGCAGCAGAGCAAAAGAGGGGAGTCAGTCTGGGGGCAAATCTGGAGGGGAAGAGGAGCATCAGAGCACGGATGGAAGCTACCTCTGAACCCCAGAGAGTGTCATTAACGAGCCCTTCCACTCCTCCGTAAATACTTCATATGTTGTGGGGAACATGGGTTATACTCTTGAGGCAAATGACTTTGAGGGTGGTTTTTATTTATTTATTATTTTGGTAGTATTTTATATGATTGTTGCCTCTCTCATCAGCTTCTCACAGCAGTGTTCTTCTTCTTCCATGTTCTAGCCATGTGAGCATCAGAAAGTGCCCCAAGCCCATTTTTCTCCTCAGAAATGGGTAGAAACCCAAATACACCATTTCTAGTCAGGAATTCCTGTCTGGTCAGGGGTATTTCTTCTGCCCCCCTCCTCCCCCCCCTGCCCCCTTCCCCATGTAATGAATGAATTCAGATTTTATACACAGGGGAGATGTGAGAGCTGTAATGCATAGAGGGGACTCCAGCTCTCGTAGGTCTCTCAGGATCTGGGAGACTTATATGCAGGTCTTCCTTCTGCCAGGGAAATTGAGGTCTTGAAGCCTGACACAGAAAAATGGAAATAAAATAATGTATAATAAATATAATATTTATAATATATTATAATTATATATAATAATATTATAATAAAATAAACTCGGTATCCAAAGTTTTCTCTCAAAATAAATGGCAAAATATTTTTACAGTAATTTAAAAATATCATTGCTAATTGCTATCATAAGTTCAAAGGCTTCTCACAACAAGCAGGAGCTTGACATTAACGAGAAATTTCAAAATTTCTAGTATTAGTTCATCCTGATTTCTATGTGCCATTGGCAGAGTGTCCTTGTCTCCCGAGTTATTTCATGATGATGGAGAACATGAGTGCATGCTGTATGCATCCTCCAAGGATTTATCTTTGTTTTTCTCTAGAAAACAGAATTGGAATTTAATTTCTGCCATATTTTATTTATTAGATCTTGTTAAATTTTGTTTCTGAGCCTTTCAAGATAGTGTTTCATTTTGTTTCCAGCTCAGCAGTGTTAAGGCCTTCTATTTTCAGTCCATTGGGGTTTCCCCTGTTTTAGAGATACCTCAGCAAAGACGAAAAATCTCGTGTCCTAGTGCTCAGTGCAGCTCCACCACTAGAAGAATTTTTTGTAATTTAAAATGAAAAATATTTTAAAGTGACTAGAAGTACTTTCTATGTTCTAACCCCTTAATATATTTTCATTATTCATAAAGAAATAGTTCAGATTTAGATTCAACAAACTCGTAGCTGGTGCAGAGATATAATTTTCTCTTAAATATCTCTGAAACAAATTTGAAGTTACCTCCCAAGTTTTTGGAAATGTGTTTTTTTGTGAAAATGTCCCAGGAGAGCACACCCCCCATGATGCAATTTGGGATCCCCCGGAGTATCGCATCCCATCCTGCTGGAAAATTTTGGGATTCTCTATTTTGGTTCCTTTTTGTTGAAACTAGCAATAGAAATTTGGTTTGGTTATTAACGCAAACAGTCTTGTAATATCTTTCTAGCAGCTTTGGCTTGTGCCAGAACAGGTGAGAGATGAAAATGCCGACAGGAAGTTTAAGGTCTTTTGTTGTTGTGTTTGGTTTTAGATTGGTTTTGGTTTTCATACTTGATCCAGGAAAAATATTGTCTAAATGAGAGAACTTCCCTTATGGAAGGAGAGCTGGGAACTTTCGTTCTAATGAAATGAGAGGGTTTTTTCAGGAATTGCCTCTTTTTTATGGCAATGTCAGTTTCCCTGCTATTGCTTATGTTCTTTGAATGCTTTATAAAACTTGGTATCTACCCGTGGGTAGCTCTTAATGGTATAAATTGTGGGTGCCAATGTGACTCTCGGTGCCAATAAAAGGCATAAACCTTATTGAAAACCTTGTGCTTGGCCTCTCTCTAGGGCAAGTCCTCCCTTAATTTTCACACCTTGTGGTGTAGTGTTTTCCTTTGCAATCAAAAGAGAGGAGATTTAGAATAGATACCAGAAAGAACTTCTTTGGTGTGAGGGTGGTGAGAGCCTGGCCCAGGTTGCCCAGAGAAGCTGTGGCTGCCCCATCCCTGGAGGGGTTCAAGGCCAGGCTGGATGGGGCTTGGAGCAACCTGGTCTGGTGGGAGGTGTCCCTGCCCAGGGCAGGGGGTGGCATGGGATGATCTTTAAGGTCCCTTCCAACTCTAACCATTCTGTGATTCTATGATCAAATTGCATTTTAATAAAATACTCTAGACAGTAACAGTGACTTTCTTAATTTTGGGGTGTACAAGGACAAACGGCACTGCTCTCTGCATAGGCTGTTAACATTAGGAAAGAACAGTCTTGATATCTTTTTGTAGTAATAAAGCCGTGTTGTTTTGTGAGAGTGAGTCCCGTTCATATCTTCCTCCCCAGGGAGGAAGATTCTGCTGTTACTGAGCCAAGTCTGTTGTAATGCAGCAGGAGCCCAACAGCAGCACTCTCAGTTCTGCCCAAACCCCATGTTTTCCGAGGCAGATTCCCATATTGTTTCGTAAAGAAACAATAAAAACGTCACAGTAGCGAGTGGAGCGACGTTCTGCAGAAATCGGTGCTCTGAGTAAAGGCTTTGATTAGGAGGAAGTTGTGAAATAAGCAATTAAAGGGGATTAAAGCCCTGTGCTATGTGGAGCACACCAGATTTGGATGCTGGTTTGCTCTGAGCAGCTGGAAAGCTTGTACGTTCCCTTCACTGCTGTGCTGCCTCCCCAGCCTCAGCTCTACCGCGCCTGGTATTTACAGGCCAACTCCTGTGGGGCACTGGTTTAGTTTATTTTATTATTTTATTTTATTATTTTATTTATGTTATTTTTTAAATGCATGTTTGTTCTGACTTTGAACAAGGGGCCTCAGTCCTGTTGAGCCCTTTGACACACACCAGAATGAAAACAAGACATAATTGCAGAAGATTTCTTGTTCAGATCCCCCTTTTATTTCATGCTGACCTACATTTGTACTCTGTTGACATACCAGAGCCACACCAGTGTCTATCGTAACATATTCCCATTCTTCTTGTCCTCCGTTCTTGGTGTAAAATGCACAGATTGGGCTAATGCTGAAGTTTCTTTTCGCTCTTTGAGTCCCCTCAGCAGAAGTCCCAGGGAAGTGAGCACCAGCTCAGCTGGCAAATCAAGTCTTAATTAATGACCACTCAGCCAGGCTGAAACCAAGCCCAAGCCAGTGGAGGTTAAAGAGGAAACCAAGCTGTCCTGAAGTACTGCCACATTATTAGCATTCACTTAGCAGAAAAACACATGAAAATATTATTTTAATTGATGTAACTCAATAAACATCCAGAATCTTAACAGAGAAACCGTGGAGCTGTCATTCCTTGGACATGGTGCCACTCTAAGGTACCGCTTTGTGAAATGTGTCCAATTTCCTTAAATCCTTTCTGTCCGTTAGATCCATAAATAATATTTCTTGTCATCTCCACGCAGACATATAATTTCCTCTGAAACAAAGGAAAAATGCTTCGTTTTCTTCTTAATCCATTCATAGCTTCTGACTAAAAGTAATTATTGGTTGTCTTTATTGCTTTTATGAACAACATTAATGAATGTAGCTGGGCAAAATGGGAATTACTTTACAAAACACGTCACAACTGTAATGAAAAAGATGTGTAGAAATTTCTCTGAAACCATTTAAGGCTGAAAAAAGCATTAATTTTTGCTTGATTGTTTTTCTTTATAATTGCATAATTAAAAAATATTGACAGCATGAAGAATGCTGTGTTGCTTTAATGGAAAGTACTGGAGCATTTTGCTCCAATATGTATTGGTGAGAGCTCAGAGCAGTTGAGCTTACCCAGTTTGAGCTGGAAACAGGTTTCCCAGGTCCCTGGTCCCCTGACTGGGACACGAACACATGGGCAGAGGTGACTGTGTTACATTTATTTTCTTTTCGTTTTTTGATCTACGTTTCCTACTTTGTCCAATATCGTATTTCTATTCCAAGAGAAGAGACTTCTAGAAATCTTTTTAGGGTTCCATTCAATCTTTAGTCAATCCAGCAAATCTTTAGTCACGATGAAAATCTACTTGGTTTCACAGCTTCAGCATAGAATTCTCTCTGTAAATTTTCTTTACTTCCATGAGTTAGAACTACACTTTGAGAAATCTCATGTAAATAATTTGTAGGAAGCTTCTAGAGGTCTTTTTTTAAGGAAGATTTTCAACTAAAGGATATTTGTACAATACTCTAATTGACTAATTTTCTTACCTTTACCATAATTTATTTCATATGACAATCTCAGTGATTCATGGCTCGTTATAAACTTGGAATTACGAGGTCAAAGTGGAGTGTGTTGCCTGCTTGGGGCGGAGAGAGGAGCAGCATTGATGGGTTGTGGAGAGGAAGCTGTGTTCCTGTGGGAAAATGGTAAAAATAGCACATGGGAAACAGAGCTCAAGCCCATCGTGTAATTGCTGAAGCACCAGTGAATTTACAGGGAATTTACTACATAAGAGCTCTGACACAATTCTGTGAACTCTTTATAATAGTAGAAAACAGGAGTAATAAACGGCTTGATGTTCAGTTTTTCTGTTTTTTGGCCTAGTTTGCATCTTATGGTAATATCTGTCTCTCTAACTAAGTGATAATTAGTTTAGGAGATATGCTCTTGAGGCTATTGCAGATACATATTTTGTGTTTTCCTGAAACTCGCCTTGAATCCTTTTCTTTGGAGAACAGAACTAATTTTTCCCCCTAATCTATTTTATATATTGGAAATGTCGCTTTGGTTTGGGTGTCCTTTAATCATCGCTTACTCCATTTGTATGTTTTTAACCCTTTATTTATTTCACTTCTACAAGTGATTCTACTAGATTATAGTAAAATTTATTAAGCTTCAGTTTTAAAAAGTGGTTAAAATTTACAGAGTTTTCTGTTTGCTCCTACAGGATTATGTTCAGAAACCGTACCCGTAACTGATGTGTCGCAGAGTGAATCAGTTGAAGAAAGCCCTTTCCGTCCCCCTTCCCATTCTTTCTCCACCGTCTTTGATGAGGACAAGCCAATAGCCAGCAGTGGAACTTACAACTTGGATTTCGATAACATTGAGTTGGTTGATTCTCTCCATGCCTTAGGACCGAGCTCTACAGAATCGAAGAATCGTGATCCCAAAGCGAATGTTCGAAGAAAATCTACCGATTCAGTCCCAGTTTCTAAATCTACTTTGTCTCGATCTCTTAGCTTGCAGGCAAGTGATTTTGATGGAGCATCTTACCTTGGCAATAGCGAGACATTAGCACCGGCAGCAGATGTGTACAGTACTGGTTCCAGTAGTGCTTCTAGTACCCTTAAGAGAACAAAGAAATCCAGACCAGCTTCCTTAAAAAAGAAGCAATCAGCGAAAAAATCTCTGGATGCTCCACCGGTGAAGGAAACACCCCAAGAACCATCTGATCTTGGCCAAGCAGTTTGTGCCCCAGGTGAGGATAAAGCGGTACCTGAAGCAAAGGCTGACTCAGTGAAGCCTGAATGTACTGAACCTTCTAAAATCTCTGCTGAGAAACAGGAGGCCCCACCTGTGCCAGAAGGATCCCACCCTTTGGATCCAGACAGTTTTGAAGAGATTAGTGCATTTGGCACCGGAGGCAACAAAGTACAAAACTCTCCCCCTCTCCATAAGAAAACGCTACCTCTTACAACGGCACCGGAGGCTGTGGAGGTGACTCCGCCTGACACCGGAGGACAAGAAGATCCTCCGGTCAAAGGCATTGCAGTAAGGCTGGAGTTCGATTATTCTGAAGAAAAAGGGGTGAGTGAAGACCAGCAGGAGGGCACTCCTCCTCCCAAAAAAGCAGGTAAAAAGCCTGGTGCTAAAATGCCACTGCGGAGGCCAAAGACTAAAAAGTCAGTGGAGAAGCTTGACAATGCCCCAACCACACCAACCAAGTCACCCGCTGATCCCAACGAAATCCCCATCACAAAAGGCTCTTACACTTTTGATATTGACAAATGGGATGATCCCAATTTTAACCCGTTCTCGTCTAGTACAAAAATGCAAGAATCGCCCAAACTGCCTCAACAAACGTACAGTTTTGAGCCAGACACGTGTGAGGACTCTGTTGACCCTTTCAAGTCTTCTTCTAAGGTAGCCAGCTCACCCTCCAAATCTCCAGCTTCCTTTGAGATACCCGCCAGTGCCAATGAAACAAACGGAACCGAAGGAGACAACTTGAATAAACCTGCAAAAAAGAAAAAGACGCCACTAAAAACGTAAGTTAAAGGGCACAGATGTTTCTAGATTAGAAGGAGCACATTCCTACCCCTTAGCACAGTTATACCTGGGTTAGATTTGACCAGAAAAAAGAAGATGCTGTTGGGTGTTGGTAGCCACACAACTGGGTTCACGCAGTGGGGTCTGTACTCTCCCTCAACTTGTATCCTCAACAGCTTAACGTTTTCCATCTGAAGGGGAGATCCAGGGTCAAATACAGTCAGATTAGGCCACTGGACTGGAAATGGGACTTTTGAAGTTCAGTGTAGCTTTGAATCTGCTTAAGTCCAAATTTTTTACCAATTTTGTGCCAAATTTTCTGTGACCTCATCTGGGGAATTTGATACTGTTTAAGCTGATCAAAGTATTCAGACCAGTAAAGTCTATTTTGTGAATCATCAATTTTGAGTGTGGGACATGAAATAGTAAGGCAACAAATCTCTCATTGTGGACGGCAGAAATATCAGTTTATCTAGTGACTTCCAGTATTCAAAAGAAAATAACCTGAAACAGGGGCATTTCTGACTTACGAAAATGATAGACCACTGTATAGTTGGGTTGGAGTTGTTCTGATATTTCTTCTTTTTGAGGTATTCCTGAAATTTCAGGGAAATCAAGGTAGGAGTTCAGGTGACATGTTTTTTGAGCCTACAGTTCAATCTGGTTTTGTCCAAAACACGAAGACTTAAAAGTCTTGACTGCAAGAGAGGAACAATTTGAATCTTAGTGGGGAAGTGCAGAGAGAAAGAGAGGAATTTTAATACTATCAGATCTAGTGCTAAGCTTGCGCTACTTCAAATCTGTGCTAGGTCTTTAACTGTGTTAAATCAATAAAAATAATCAGTTTTTGCTCTGGAGTGAAACTTGCAGCAGTCTAAGCATTGATGTCCGTGTGAAAACATGAGATTTTTAGAAGAGATGTCAACTTGGCACAAATTGCTCTCTAGTCGGATATCGAAGTGCTGAGCTGTTCTGAGGTGGATCATCTTGCTCAGATGACAAGGAGCAGCTGATGCCTTCTGAGGTTCTGCATCTAGTGATGAATAAAAATAGGTGGCTTGTATAGACATTGCTCTGGAAACTGCTGGGTGATTGGAGGCAGCAGTGTTTAGAAACAGTTTCCAGAACATTGCAGGTGAGAAGAGCCAAAGCTGCCAAGCTTCTAAGTAGAGGAAAACTTTTCTGAGCCTGAGTCGTTTGGCAAGGTTTGCTTCTGGTTTTGTGGCAATGGGTTTGTTCTATCAGAACTCAAAGTTAGGTTTCAGTGAGAGCCGCAATAGATGAGATTCAAAGAAATGTCATTTGCTTCTTGACTTAGGTAAATGATTTGAAAGGGTCAAGTAGCTTTTTCTGTACTGTCATAACAAATCAGCAGACATGAAAAAACCTCACGTAACTGTGCTGTTTCCTTAAGTTTAGCTGCCTTTCAAGAACAGTTTTACATCCCATTTAATAACAAATACTGTGTTTTGAAAGGAAAGCAGGTGCCTGCCGTCAGGGAAGGCAAGAACACTTAGTATGTTGATAGGAACCTAACTCAGAGGCCTCAGATTTGAAAAATATATTTACTAAGATGAAAGCATGTCGAAAGTATAGCATTGAATTTGAAAACATTAAAGACTTGATGAATATTTTTTTTTCTCCCCATGTATTTCACAATAAAAAGTAGGTGTTAAGATTATACAGGTAGAAAATATGCATGATGAGATTGCCTTAACACATTAACATTAACAGTATTTGTAGGTTTATCTTTTTTGTCAGTTCCTTCTGTCTGTCTCTCTCTTCTTTGTCTTATTTGTCTTAGGATGGTAGAAGATGTGATGTCTGTATGTTCTCTGTTGTAAGTAATTCTAAGCTAACAATTGGGCTTTTTAATTTTACTCATTTATTTTGCAGCATGATCAGCATGAAGCTTTTATGTTAACTATTTCACTTCACTGTCACGTATGAAAGCTATTTTAAGATGCCTTGCTGTGAATGAGTTTAATGATCCATTGCCTCGTTATCTGTTTGCCTACCAAAGAAGATGTTCTTTTAAAAACTATATAAATTTTGTATCCTTAAGCTAAAATATGAACTTTTTTTTCCTACTACTGTGAACAAACATTGTATAGTCAGTTTTTTGTAAATACGGCATAAAGTGTTTCTCCTTCTTAAAGGAATAAGTTATCCTAATTACTTCTAGCATCATAGCTAGATAATTAGTTGCATCGAACACACCGATATTCAGCTGTGCCATTTATTTTCCCCTCTAGATGTGGCATTGATTTACCCTCTACCGATTGAAACCTGCCATTTTAATTTCTAGCACTGATCTTGCCGTTCATTGATCCAGGGAGGAGCTGGTGGGCAATAATTTTTGCTACTGCATCTCAGTTCAAACATTAAGTCTTTATCGACGAGTTGGATACAATATTTTTTTTCCCTCCTCTAGTCAGTAGCAAAAAATGTGTTTGAGTAACTCTGGCAATATGAATCAAGAGAAAAGGCGGATAATTGGTTTCATTCCCTGTTAGTCACAATTTTGAACCAACTGTGAATAAGCATAAAGGCAACATTCATAATTATACACCAAGACATGATGTTTATCCTTCATTCCTTTTGCCTGATTGAAACCTGTGGGATTTGGAAGGGCTACAGCGTCCGTGCTCCCAGTCTGTGCTGTGAGCTCTTGGGGGAACTGGGAACAGAATTGCCATATTTGCTCTTGTATTTGTTTTAAAGAGGGAGGGGAGGGGTGTCCCTTGAGCACGTTTGTAATGACAGAGCTTTGTTCTGTCATCTTGGGAACAGCATCTGCCTCCCCTGGTTTTATGTAGCTCATCCAAAGCGTTCCAGCTTTTTTCTTAACGATTTATGGGGTCAGTGGAGCTGGCTGCCCGAGATGATCACCATTTTAATTTTTTAAATGTATTTTAGACTTAATTTTCAGATGGGAAACCAAAGCAAACAGAAGCTAAATAATTTGCTTAAGGCCACCGAGGATGTCTGTGGTGCAGCAGGGATTTGAAATGCAATCAAGCAGCAACTCCATTCTCTGAATGTGTCGGTAGTTGGCATGAAAAATATGGCAATCCTGCTTTTTCTCCGCTTTGGGGGAATTGAGGCCTGTTCCAAGTGCATGACACACAATATGTACCCATGGCATGTTTCTCTGTGGTGCTGCTGTCTAATGGGTGGGATTTCCAAGCAGAAGGGCTTACAGAGGTTGCATTGTCTGTGGCTGTCTCTTACTAAGTGTGAAATGACCCGATTCCTCCTGGTGTTACCATATTAATGGTTTTAACTTTATTTTCAGTGATACATTTAGGGTGAAAAAATCACCGAAGAGATCCCCACTATCTGATCCTCCTTCTCAGGTAAAGGACTGCCTTATTTTGATGCATTTAATTACTGTTCTTTTTAGGGGCAAAAAATTTGATTGATTTAGTTGCAGAATTGTACATTTAATAATAGAAGAAGTTTTTGTAAAGAATATAAGCATATTGGTTTTCCAGTATAGCGCACTGCACTGTGTTCATAAGGTATTAAACTTTTGGTTTCTTGAAGTGAGTACACAACATATATTAGATCTAGTATTTGCTTTGGGAATTCCACTTAGACTAGATTTGGGAAATCCAGTTAGATTCTAGTTAGACTAGACCAAATCCACCCAGAATATTGGTGCATTTATTTTGGGAAGTCCTATGTTACAACAGAGCGACAATAAGAATAAATATGTTCAATCAGTTGTCTGAACAACTAGATGTAACTCTCCACCCTGGAATTGTTAGATTAGAAAGTAAGAAACTAAATGCATCAAACTGGTGGGCTGGAAGGGAAATAGGAATCAAACACGTGGGCTGATCTACCAGGAACATGTGCTCGGATGGTTTTATTCCTCGTTATAAACTGCCGGCAGGTGGTTTTCTTGGAAGAGAAGTTAACAAAAGCTGTTCTGCCTCCAAAGGCCTAAGTGCTTTGATGTGGCACAAGCTCCTTCCATGCTGCTCTTCCTCTTCCTGTTATCCATCCCACCCTTTTATTTATGCTGCTCGACAGCCTAGAAGGGAAGGAAGGGTTCATGGCCTTGCAGACCTACGACCTGCTCCCGTGAGGGAAGACTTAAAAGTCAGTTTTGGCAGTCAAAGAGTTTCGTTGTGAGTGCCACTTATGTCAAGTGCCTGACAGATGTTAATGGCTCTGGATTTTCTTTCTTCCTCATTATCAAGGCAGCTTTGCAATGTGAGTGTTTATCATCAAAGAGTTTAGTGATACCAGGAAAACTTGCTGCTGCTGGAGTTCTAAACGAATTACTTCAACATTTTTCATCAAGTGTTTATACAGAGCTGCAGTAAAGAGTACGGTATTATCATAGAATCACATAATGGTTAGAGTTGGAAGGGACCTTAAAGATCATCCAGTGCCACCCCCTGGCCCTGGGCAGGGACACCTCCCACCAGACCAGGTGGCTCAAGTGGCTCCAAGCCCCATCCAGCCTGGCCTTGAACCCCTCCAGGGATGGGGCAGCCACAGCTTCTCTGGGCAACCTGGGCCAGGCTCTCACCACCCTCACAGCAAAGAATTTCTTCCTGAGATCTAATCTAAATCTCTCCCATTTCAATGTAAAACTGTTTCCCCTCATCCTATTACTCCACTCCATGATCAAGAGTCCCTCCCCATCTCTCCTGTAGCCCCTCTAAGGACTGGAAGGGGCTCTAAGGTCTCCCTGGAGCCTTCTCTTCACCAGGCTGAACAACTCCAACTCTTTCAGCCTGTTTTCATAGCAGAGGGGCTCCAGCATGACTTTGGATGACTGTTGATTGTGCAAAGGAATTTAGGGAGTCGACTATTCAATGTGATAATGAAAGATAATAGAATTAATTGGTGCTTGTTTTCTGCAGGATCCCACTCCACTGCCTACTCCAGAAACACCTCCCGTCATCTCCACGGTGGTTCATGCGACAGATGAGGAGAAACTGGCGTCTTCAGTGACCAGTCAGAAATGGACCTGCATGACTGTGGACCTCAACACAGATAAGCAGGACTACCCACAACCATCTGATCTGTCTACCTTTGTTAATGAGACTAAATTCAGCTCTCCTACAGAGGGTATGCTTCATAACGACTGTCTGCATCCAGCTAATGTTGTGTTTATTGAGAGAGGGGGGTTGATTTGATCAAGGATATTGGCATGTACTTTGCTGAATGCAAATGGTATTGTTTGGGAACCCTAAAAAATGGTACTCTTCAGACTAATCTGGGGAAACTGGCAGTTATGGGGAGCTGAATGTATGACCCCCGAAGTCCAAACTTGAGCTTTCAAGAAAGAGGAGAGAGGAAGCTTAAAGAAAAATGAAAGGGGCCTCCAGAGAAAGACTTTTGCTTCCTTTGTATGGTTAATTGTAGACATGCTGTTTGCTGTGCATGCTGCCTGTTCTCTCTCTGCCTTCACGGGAGCCTGGGGTCCGATACCACTCTTGATTAGTGCTCTTGGATCTAAAGACACCAGTTTTGCCTGAGCCCATTCCTCTAACTAGCATGGGAGAAGGTCTTGGGTTAAAATTCTGCTCAAAGCTTGCATTGTATTGCATTAAGACCCTCAACGTGCTATCATCACTCCTCCGGGTTCCTAGGATCCAGGTATCTTTATGCATAAAAATTATCCAGGATATTCCCTGCATAAGATTGTTACCATTCATGTGCCAGAAAAAATTTCCTTCTAGATAAGCTTGTTAAGATTTTTCCTGTCGTGCCTTCCTGTAAGCAGCTGTGAGCTGAGGCTGGAGGTTTCTGTTAAGGGAACTGTCGTTCCAGGTCTGTGAAATGTGGAACAGACATTTAGAATTTAGAAGAAGCGTGTGTGGCCTTCCTTTGGGTTACCAGAGGGAATACTGCTTTGCAACATCTGCTCCAAGGACACATTTTCAGCTTTGTGGGTGGGAGGAATGCATGAGTTTAACTTGGCTTAAATTTACGCTTCTTGATCTTGAAGAAGATCACTTCTCTTGAAATGAATTTATTCCTTTTCCCCTAACATTTCAACCCATGTCCCAATCTACCCCTAAAGCTACTTCATGCCATTTTAGACTGAGTCTGAGCAGTTTGTGCCTAATTAAGAACTGCTAAGCTTTGAGGTCAAATGTTTGACATAAAAAGGCACGAATAATCATAGTGATTTTAATGGGACTGCACATGTTCACACACACGTGCTTGTATGTTTGCGTGGCCTGGGCTTTTTGGAAACCTGTTGAGAGTCTTTTGTGCAGATAAGTATTTCAGTCTGGGATAAATCCATTTGGCTTTACTGTCAAGATTATAAATTTCAGGCATCAGCTTCACATCATTTGGATTAAAAAATCCTTTAAAGAAATATTTTTTTAGGAAATAAGCCTCCCAAATCTGGGAAAATGGAGATTACATGGAAGGAAATGAACAAAAGAATAGTGAGATATACTCTAAGGCAATCATTTTCACTATCAAAGTGGATAGAAGAAAGTGAGCAAAGCTCCTAATTAAATGCTAATTGTCTTGTCTCGTGTGTGCTGCATCGTACAGTCGGCGTTTCAGATTACATGCTAATTATAATCAACAATGCTTCTGCTTCTCACATCTCTTAAAAATAATAAATTTTTTTCCCCTTGACAGTCTTGCTCTTGTGGTGTTGAGAAATCCTTGAGTAATTCCAGGGCTGTTTCTCAGTGTGAATATTCCCCCCATTCCCCCCGCCCCAGAGACCGGTGTGAGTGTTCCCCTGTAACCCAACACGGCTTTTGGGCAGAGACAGCCCCACCACTGGGTCAGCCAATACATCCCTCTTCTGTTGCACCCGTGGCTTCTCACTGCTGCCAGTGCCGTGTTGCACAGACCAGAAAATAAGCAGAAATAAGTAATTATTAGCAGAAAATGCCGATGTGATCTTGCAGCTATTTGTGGGAGGAGTTGGAGGACATCACTTAGTAAGTCTGTCGTATGTATTTATAAAAGATAATTATCTTATTTCATGGGATATCCTGGGTGTTTGTAATTTTGAATATCTAGAGATAACCAGAGCCTAAGATTTTGGAGGGGAGATGATGCCTTAGAGGAGACACCTGGGAGAGGAGGCTCTAATTATCCTGGAAACTTGGGAGAGCAATGAGACTAAACAAACAGCGTTTAGCCAGCTGTGTTACTCCTTTTGTTTCTCATCGAAGTATTTCCACCTGTGCCCTGCCTTTTCTAAATCGGTACAGTTAGATATGTGTTGTCCCAAAAAGTGGGTTGGATTGTGATTGCAAAGCTGCCAGCAGCCCTGCGGGTGGCCGGAGGGTCACAGCCAGCAGAGGACAGTGCCGGGACGTCTCCTGCCCGTAGATAAATGAAATACAGAGAGGTGGTGACTAATGAGTGGACACTGTTACCTGGTATTTGATGCTTTTTCCTGCAGCGCTGTGTGGAGGAGATGGTTTGAATCCTGTCGTTTCAGTTTTGTTTCTGCTTTTGCTGGGAAGAAGCCTGTGTCTGATCCTGGGGGGTTCTCCTTCTTGCCCGGCTCCCTGTTACCATTAAAACTCGTGGTGCCAGGAAAGTAAACACGAGGAGCTGGCCATTATAGCCTTCTCCTCATTTAGATGTTTTACTATTAATATCTCCCACGTGTCAGTTTGTGGCTTTTCCTCTTCGGTGGTTGTTTGACAAAATACCCAGACCTGTGGAATTACAGTGCTCGTACTCTGTGGTACTTTATATTATAAAACAATTTTGAGCATTATAAACTCACATTGAACCCTTTGAAACTTTTTCTTTTAAACAAATTAGGTAAGGTATTGTCTTTAGGCTTGGTTTGTTTTTGAAGAACAAATGTTTTAATGGTGGTTACCGTCTTCCTAATACAAACCATAGTTTTCAAAACATGCCCAAATCTAAAAGAATTTTCCCACGTACTGTTATCTTAAGAGATACTAGTGCACCATTCACTAGAATTTATCTGCAATGGAAATGAAATTATACAAGTGGTTTATTGAATTAACTCATAGGAACAGAGCAGAATACAGCATTAGGACAAATTAATTATGCTTTTAATTTTTAAATTAAGGTGGTGTTGAACTAAGTCTCTGTTTCTGTTTGGGTGCAGGAAGGGACACTCTCCCTTCCACTGTGCTGTGTTTTATCTGTCTGCCTCTGCATCAGCTCGCTACTGGATGACCATGGATTGGAAAGAAATGCTGGTTATTCCATCCAGTGTAATTAGGAGATTAGAAGTAGAAAAGCAGAAAAATTTGCATTTTTATTAGGGTTTAGATTTAGGGGTCTTCATACGTGTTCCTGCCTTGGGCTTTCCTTCTGTAACTAAAAAAAATCAAAACAGCTCTGTGAGCTGGGTGTTGTGTCACCCTCTGTTCAATGAGCATAGAGGTATTTTATGTATCTTTTTATCTTAAGTAATACCACAGCAGCCCTTCTTAATTAAGAGCAGTGTGATAAACCTGAAGAAATAGAAATTACTTAATTTCTCAAGTGCTTTTAAAATCTTTTTGCATACATTAAAAGAAACTGGTATCAGCATTGCAAATTATTGAAAAATGTGTTTTCTGTGAAAAGATAACATGATAGAGGAAAGTTATCTGTGCTCTGAAACTTTGTTAATATTCTGGTCTCTGGGGCAGAACCTTCAGCAAATTGATAGAGCTGAAATTTTTCAGGCAAATGAATTTTCTTGAAATATGTCATAATTCATTGTTGAAAATCAGTGCACCTTCTGCTTTCTCTCTTTATATTCTATTTTTAATACCTCACAGAAAAGTATTGAGCAGAATGGGAGTGGCCCTCGTAAATGAGCAGAGATCTCATTTACTTCTGCAAAAATCATTTAATGGCCTGTATTTAATGGCTCTTTTTTGTTTCTGTTGCAGAACTGGAATATGGCAACTCATATGAAATAGAATATATGGAGAAAATAGGCTCCTCTGTGCCTGTAAGTTCTCACTTCCATTTCCATTCATTTGCATTCCCTTGTCATAATATACTGTCCTGCTGATGCCATCAGCCTCGCTACCCCTTTAATTAATTATAACGTGCCTGCAGCAGATTTGCAAAACCAGTTCCTTTAAATTGGCATAACTGGGATAAATTGCATGTGCTTTGTTGCCCTATATCCTGTAGAGCTTGTTCCACTTTATTATTTTATTTCTAAGCTAGCATCACACTAGTTCTTTCTGGAGTAAAAGCAAATTAGTATTTCCAGCAGTGTAGGGTACAGAGCTACGTACCAGCTATTGAGCTGCTTTAAGAAGCTTTTAAGAAGATGGAGGGAATCAGGAGAGAATACATAGAATTATATGAAATATGGAATGCAGTACAATATGTTATCCATTGTTTTGCCTTACGTTTATCTAATTTGTGGATTTGGCTGGATACAACGGGGGTATATCCAGAGGGAGAGTTAGAAAAATCAAGCATGTGTGTCAGGTGCTTAAACTGATGAGAAGTTTCAATGAATATTTTAGTAACATTTTTCAGTCAAGGGATGCCTCCTCCCTGAGAGGACCAGAAATCTGATTAGCCCCAAAGTGGGAGAGGAAGAGCCATTACAAAGAATGACCTGTTAAGGTTTTGTTCTTTAATAGTTTCTTCCTTAAAGGGATCATCTCAGTATCAGTTAAGAGTACCCTATAACACAGTCCTACATTATTAGTTGTCTGTCGAGTCATTTGGTCACTTAAGGCTTCAGTGACCTGAATTAGCTTTAATGGAGAACGGTTGAGTTGCTTAATGAGTCTTTCTTTTCCCTTTGCCAGCAGGATGAGAGTACCCCGAAGAAACAATCTTTATACCTAATGTTTGATGCCCAGCAGGAGAGCCCGGTCAAATCGCCTCCCATCAGACTGTCTGATTCCACAACACCATGCTCAGGGTATGTCACTGGGAGCAAAGTCACCCGTGGAAGAGGATGTTGGGGAAATGGGTTACCATCATCGCACGTACACAGGCAGTTCTTCCCCTCTCTGCCTCTGTGTTGCCAAGTTGTTTGTTTAAAAATAGATTCCCATCTGTGTACACATATGATAGAGAATAGAGGGCAAAGATAAAGACGTTTTATAATGGGAAGGAAGAAGGACATCTATTTCTCTTTCATATTCTTACTAAATAGAATCACAGTGGCAACTATTTCATTAGACAATGACTTCTTACTATCAGATACTGAGGTCATTTTCATGTCAATCTAGAAATCTCTTAATTGCTACTTTTCACTTGGCCTTTCCTAGATACATTTTCTGAACAAAGAGCCCAGTTCATAAGAACAGGATGTGGGGGTTGTATTGACTTACAAAAGTTTTGCTTGTTGAGGACATCTGATCTTATCAGTAAAAGTTTGTTGGGAGAGATGTAGATCACAATAAGAAAGGGGTAAAAATGCAAGTGAGAAATATTTAAGGAATGTGCATAGCTTTTCTGGTGGAAATGGCTTTATTTATAGAACATATATATAGAATACTCCGGCACATTGCTTTGAAAAGATACTGCAAAGTGCTATGAGATAAAATGATATAAAGTTGAGTTGAAACAATGTGTGAAGATAAAAATATATACAGATGAAAGTAATTAAGAGGACTTGCTTAGTTGTTACCAGAAACAGAATTGTAAGAGCCTTGTGCTCTACCCTGAAAGCATGTACACAATCTTTGTCCAGGTCAAGTTTTGAAGACCCTGAAGCCCAGCAATCCTCTGGAATGAAAATACAACATCCAGCCTCTCGAGTCATAGCTGCCAGCCAGGAGGCACACTTACAGTCAGCTGACAAGTCCAAGCAGAAGGACCTGGAGCCCATGACCCTGGGAACAACTCCAGAAGCTATTGAAATAGTAAGTAATTTATAAGAGTTTGGGAATCGTTTCCCGACAGAAATTTCTTGTGTCCTATAAGAGGTAGCAAAGATGGATCTCGCAGGAAGAGCAAAACTCAATCTGATACTTAAAGATCTTGGCAGCAGCATATGGTAGGATCCAGAGGAGGGAGGCAGGTTGATGCATCTGGTGGAGTTCAGAAAGGTTTTCTGAATTCTTAATGTAGCTGAACGTGTTTTTGTGATAACTTACTCCAAGTTGGTACTTTGAAGTGCTTTTTTACTCACACAAGTCTTTTTACATTGTGCTTTAACCAAATATTTAAAGAAATATTTTATATATAAAATAAGTGGGTTTATGTAGACATAGAGACATGATTTTTTCTGTTGCATATACTGTGAAATTTCAAAATTTTGTTGGTAAAGAATAGGTACCCTTTCACTTGTTTGCATAAACTGTTAACTGTATTGTTGTCATATGACACTCATAATGTAAAATTCACTGTTTTGATCATTAGAACTCATTACTTTCTTCAGTAGCTTCTCTAGGTTGGAGTAGAATTAGTGGTGAGCCCTTGCTTGCTTCCAACCTGCACTGGGTACAGACTGTAAAGCACTGGTTCTCAAATTCATGAGGCTTCCCTCAAAGCCTTCACTTTTCCAGGCAAACTCATTTCACAAATGCCTGCAGCACTAGACATGCTAAGCTATATGACTATAAGTTTACTGAAAAATAAGAAGCAGCTCACTTTAACACTATGCTTAATTTATATTAACGATGCTGTTGATACCATCTCAGAAAACTTTTTTTTTTTAATGAGCTTGAATGTTTTTTTGACTTCAGGAAGTCTTGGGCACTCCAATCCCAGAGGTCTTGTTTTTGTCATTCTAATTCTGTCCAGCCTCATATTGTGCACTTATTCTGATCATGTTATAATTGTGAACAGAACTTAGTTTATCCCCAGTAAGCAGCAAATGACTTTTTAAAGACTGCAAAAAGAATGCTGCTGAGGGTCCCCTCAGTCTTGGTGGTCTTCAAGGCTTTTGGACTGCCTTAGAGATGCCTGAGCTGAACATAAGTTATTGTATGAACAAAACCTGTCGTAATTTTTTGAAAACTGATGTAGAAGTATTGAGAGCGGGCTGTGGTCCATGGCTTAAGAGCCACGGTCCTATTAGAGGTCCTATTATTACTTACTTCATTTTAGTCCTGGAAAGTTTACTCAGCTTTTAAATTAGGAAGAATTATCCTTGATGTTTGATTGCTGCAACTGTGAATCATATAGTCAAAAATAATCTTCAGTGGGGCATGAAATTACTAGAAATCAAAGATTTGCAGACACGTATTCGCTTTTGGCCTGAACTAATTGGGCAAAATCTCTGTTCCTTATTCTACATCCTCCTTCCCCTTCAGACGTCTCCTGAAGACTCCTTTGTCTCTGCTGATGCTCTTCTCAATAGGATATCTAAGAAAACCTCAATATGTGATCAGCCTGAATATCTGGATCCTGACTTAGCAGAAAAGAACCCCCCAGTGTTTGCTCAGAAACTTCAGGTTTGTAGCAAAAATATAAATGTCACTTTTCTTTAAGTTTGTCTGTACATGGGTAGAGGAATGAGGGGAAAGCTTGGAGGGGAGGTGGAAAAGAAGCAAAATAATGATTTGATTTTGTCCAGAGGAACTTTGGCTTTTTGGGAACTTAAGTGAAAGAGATAATTTGATTTAATTCGTATAATACATAAGCTTAAATATCGTCAACACTTTCAGCCATCCTGTACCACCAATGGGTATATTTTGCAGGAGTCTTTATAAAACAAATCTTTTAAGGTTGAACACAGGACTTGATATGTGGAGAGCTGTCTTGACACTTGGCCATAGCAGCTGTGTGGGCATAGATTCATTTTCACAGCTTTAGGCCCTAATTCTACCGAAATGAAAATTGGGCTTTATTTTTCTGGTAAGCTATGTAATGCAGAATTGGGCATGGCTTCTTCTAGGAAAAAAAGCAAATTGATCTGCAGAGCAGTTCTGTAGGTCAGAACATATTTTCTAGAGTATTTATAGTGAAACTTTAAAACAACGAAGGTTGAATTGAGAGCGGCAGCTGGCATAAATTCACATAAAATGAAAACAAATGGAGAGGAGTCTGGAAAACAGCTTTAGCTTCAAAAAACATCTATTTTGCCCAAAGCGTTGTTCATACTTATCTCTTAAAATTGTTTATCTATATAGCTACCTCAAAGCTGACCAAAAACTGGAGCTGTGTGTCAAAATTCTAGTCATGAAAGGAATATGGCATGTGTTTGTCACCTAGGAATTATCAGTATTATACGTTAGAAAATTAACATTCAATTTTTGAACGTGTTAAACGTTTTTGCTATGTTCTTAATACCTTCTTTTCCTGTGGATTGCTCACAACCAAACACTTGACAGGAGGAGTTAGAGTTTGCTGCAATGAGGATAGAAGCGCTGAAGTTAGCCAGGCAGATTGCCCTGTCTTCTTTCCGTTCTGAGGTATTCTGGGGGTTTTTTTGTGCCTGCCAAAGTGTGTGTGAGTGTGCACAGACTAAAGGAACCGAGTGCTGCTTTGTCATTAACCGAGGCAACCTCAGAGCATGGTGCTGAGCTCTGTGCACCTCAGTGGGACACCAAAGACCATGCTGAAATCGGTGCTGCCTACTGAAACACCCTCACCCGCTCCACTTACCGAGTGCTATTGTGTCCAAATTAACAAAAGGCAATTAAAAGGCCACAAAAATGATTAGGGGATTAGAGCACCTCTGCTACGAGGACAGGCTGAGGGAGCTGGGGTTGTTCAGCCTGGAGAAGAGGAGGCTCCGGGGACACCTAAGAGAGGCCTCCCAGTACCTGAGGGAACTACAGGAAGGCTGGGGAGAGCCTGTTTACAAAGGCCT
>BJBW01004667.1:140775-257412 GCA_004320125.1 Scolopax mira | reverse complement strand
GGAAGTGCAAAGGGCTGGATTTTTACGTATTAATCCAATTCCCACATAGAGAACCTTCTGTGGACATAGTGACTTAATAGTGAAACTGCAAGAGCTTAATAGTGGCTTTCAATCCCATGCCAAGAATTCAGTATTTCAGTAATGACACAAGTTAATCATTGTTAATCATTTGAACTTGTATCAGCGAGTGCCGTGCAGGAGGTTCACATGAATTTGAGGAAACCACTGTTACAAACAACTCCCAGCTCTGGCCCAAACATTCTCATTCTTTTCTGCTGATGGCATTAAAGGCCCCTCTTCCTCCACCCAAAAGAGAGGAACTTCAGGGGAAAATTCTTTCTCAAAAAGGAAAACAAATGCCTCCCTACTTTTAAATATTGCTACTTTTTTTTGGAGTATAGCTCTGCTGTGCACTATGACGTACAAAAAAAAAATCAGTCTTTTATAGTACAGTATAAATAAATAAAAATATAAAGTATAAATATATAGTAAATAAAAAATACCAAAAAATTGTAAGGTAGAGTAAGAGCGATTAAGTCATCTCTGGATGACCTATAAAAAAGACCAGGCACAAAGAAAGAGCCGGATGTGAACATTCCCAGCTTCTGAGCTCTTTGAATTTTGCGTCCAAATTTTGCAGCCTGGGCTTCTCTCCAAGTTTGACAAATGTTAATTAAAAAGAAGAAGAAGAAATGAGAGCGAGGCAGTTTCCTCTGAGGTGGCTCCCGGCCCCTCGCCGTCTGTCCGGGCGGGGCAGCGTGTGCGGGGCCCGCTCTCCCGCCCCTGGCTCGGGGCGGGCTCTGGCGGGGCGGCTGCGTGTCTCCCAGTGCCCCCTCCCGGTTCCCGCGGCCTCCCCGCTTTCCGCTTCCGCCGTGCGGGATTAATGCCTTAGGAACCGTTTAGGTGTTTTCTTGAGGAAGGCTGGGAATAAAACTCCCGGGGGGAGCCGGGCCTGTGCCACCGGTGCCCGTGAGCTGCAGTCACACACACGCAGGGTGTGAGGATGTGAGCACCGCCTTTTCGCTGTGAATACACAGGAGGTGGGGGGTTTCCAAAGCCAGGGATTGCGAAAGTGTTTTTGTCTGTCATTTCCTCCTTTCGATGTGTTTCTCCCTTCACCAGGGCTTTTCTCAGATATTAGCTAATCCTTAGCTATTGCTCCAGGGCTTGGTGTTGCTGGAAATGTCTGTCTTTCAGCCTCCTAGTAACGTCCCTAGCATTTTGCAAGCAATTATTCCCAGGCAACGCTGTTATCAGCAGGGCTGAAAGATTTTTTTTTTTTATTGAGAGTAAGTAGCAATTTGAATAATGTTAATCTTTCACTTACTGGCTAGTTTTACTCTGTTCTTTTTCATTCCTGGCCTTCAGTAATTAAGAGTGGTTGTATCTCGGTACTCCATTCTGGAGGTGGCCGAGATGTGGTAGTCATGTGTCCTACCTACCTATTGTAAAAATCAACAAAGATTAACATTTTAAGGTCAGAAGTACAAAATAATTATTACCAATAATATTCCTCTTGATGACTCACTAATTGCAATTGTTCATTCAAAATATTTTCCTGTTTCTGTGGCTTTCAAAGGATGGCAATGACATCTTAGTGTAATTCAGTAGCAACAGGAAGAATTTAACTGTGGATTCTAAGCATCCGCTGGACCAAAACTCTCCCATCCCTCCGCTAGTTTTAGGGCTGAAGTTTCTCACTGTGTCTTGAGAGAGGGGCTCTTGTAAGGTTTTAGAGAGTTCTTTCTATCCTTCTCTCAGTTTTGCTGGTCTATGAGCATTTTAGCTCCTTTCAGAGAATCCATTTGTGAAAGAATGCAAAGCAGTAGTCAGACCGAGGGAAATAGACTGTTCTGTGAAATTTTGCCACAAGCCAATGCCAAAAAACTGTGCAGAAGGTTTCAAGGGGTTTGACAGCACCTGTTGATTATTGAGTCCTTTGTTACAGGAAGCGCACAGTTTCCTAGTATGATGGCAGGCCCTTTCTGCCAAGTTTAACAATTGCTATCAAACAACAGTAAAAACAGTGAAAACTCTGTGATCTTAAGAGTGTCATTCATTAATTTTGTACTAATCTCTCTAGCAGCCATTTTGTTACAGCTTTCTGCAGAGTGCCTGTATTAGGAAGCTCAAGTAAAACATACTTGAAGGTTTTCATCACCTTCAGCTGTATCATACTGTCAATAAAGAATAAAAAATACTGTTCTGAGAAGACTTTGTTCCTGAGGCAGAAAGGTATACTCTAGGTGTGGCAGGTTTGGAGAGGTTTTTTTGTTCTCAGTACTCCAGTACTCTGACATTTCTGTTTGAATAAGAATGTACTTAATACTATGTTTGGGTTTGTGAGATGTCTGTTGAGAAACAGGATTGCAGGTAACTGCACAGAAGATAAACAATTGAAAGTCAATTGCATTTTCTTTCAGTTGTGAACAGGATCGATATATGGGTAACAAATTCAAACAAATAGAGTGAAAAAGCTTCCTTTAAAAAGATCTTCCATATTATCTTTGCTTAAATACAGAAAACATGCCTCAGTTATAAGCCCTTCATTGCTTCTAGTTAGTCCTCACCCTTCTCAGGTGCACTCCTCTGGGATGATGCTTCCCTCCAAATACTTGCAAGTCTGACAACATGACCTGAATATAAATGACACGGTCAGAATCTGTCTGAGCTTCTGCTAACCTGGGTGGAAAGTACCTGGTGTGTCTCTGGGGAGTCCCACACATGAGTATTGACTGCCAGGAGGTGACATCAATTCAGTGTGGGTGTGAAGAGAAGATCAGAAGCAGGAAGCGTCCCCACCTATCCTGTCATATAAACCCCTTAGCTTCTCTACAGGGTACTCAAGTAAACTCTCTAGGAGACTAGAAAGCCAGACAGACTGAATCTGCTATTACAGCTACATACAAGAGGAAAGTGCACACCACGGTGCTTGTCACCCTACCGCTAAAAGCAGTTAATCAAAACTCATCTCTAATCGGGGGGAGGAGAAAACGTTGCTGAAGCCAGGTGGTAACTGCTTTGCCCAGAATGAATCAAACAAAAACCAGAAAATAAACCACGTGAGCTGCTCCAAAATTCGTGTCTTCTGGTAGACTTGATCTCTTGGCTTGTTCTTGGGGTCAGGCTAAATATTCTTCCGAGTCAGGATTAGCTTTCCTACCTCACTTGTTTCTTTCAGGCCTTCACCACCTATTCTCTTCATAGACTGTGACCTTTATGCCTAAAGCTTCAGAACTCTGGATGGACCCACTTCTTTCTTTGTCTGGAGGAGAGACATCTTTGTGTTGCAGCTTTCAAACCCCCTTATATTTTAACCATCTGCTTCTGCAAGGAAACTTCCTTCTGCATCTTGAAGAGCTGTATTGCTACCCAGAGTTTCAAAGCAGCTTAACTTGACCTGTATCAGCATAAGGTTTAATTAGGAGGAGGGAAACTTTCATTTATGGAAAAAGGGTGTTCTGTCAAGGGGTGGAAGACAAGGAGAAATGGAGAAGATGTGGCCACAGGATGTAGCGATGCAGCCTCTAGAAAGCTATCATATTCCTGTAGGACCCAGATTTTTATCCTATGGCCACATATTGTGAAGTGTCTCTGAACACCCCAATTTGCCATTCCTGATTCTAGCAGAGTGACCCCAATATAAAGCTTCGAGAATATAGCAATGAAGAGAACCCATAGCATACAGAAAGATCTCTCACTGTGCAACAGTAAACTAAGTCTGCATCTGAGAAGAATCACAGCATTATATTTTAGTTACTCAAAATACAAAATACCACTTTACCAGAGTGAGGGACCTTCTGATAAGCAGAGGATTGAGCTTTGCTGTGAGGCAGAAAATGAAACGGCAAAGGGCTATCAAATCTTTTTATGTCACTCCATTTTATATTTCATTCCAAAGAATGCTGATACCTCCTTTTCGCTGTCTTAAGTGTGCCAGCTTCATTATACAGATCCTGATCTTTAAACCATGCTTTGTCGAATGTATCCTTGGTGGCACTTCTGTCATCAATTATGCTTTACTCAGTGCCATAATTGTTTACAACACACTACACTCTTCCACTGGGTGAAAACACATTTATTACAGACAATGGTGCCAGTGCTGATCTGTTCTTATTGGCCATTTGAAAACAAAAGCCAGACAAAAAGGCGTCTGTTTTCAGTGGCTGGTCAGGTTAGTACTGGAAGTCACTTCTTGGTGCTTTTCACCCCGTGTTGGAATACAGCTGCCAGCACTCAGGGTCCCCTTTCATTCAGGACCACCTCCCTAGAAGAAGTCTCACGGTGAACTCAGTTTGGGGCTAATTCGAGCACTGACCTTGCCTTTCAAAAGCTGTGTGGACAAGTTTTCACACTGAGTCATTGGAGCCCTACAAATGATGTATTTGAGCAGCCAAGAGTGTCAAAATGAGTCATATTTTTCAAGTGACAATTGCTATTTTGAGTGACTGTTTTGCATCACACTTACCAGGACACCCAGGAACCAACCAACGGTGTTTAAGCTTTCCTGCTGATCTCCCTTCCCGCCACATTACTAGCTAGGGCAGTTATATCATAGAATTTTAGAATCATAGAATGGTTCGAGGTTGGAAGGGACTTTAAAGATCACCAAGTTCCAACCCCCCTGCCATGGGCAGGGACACCTCCCACTAGAGCAGGTTGCTCAAAGGCCCATCCAGCCTGGCCTTGAACACTTCCAGGGATGGGGCATCCATCACTTCTCTGTGGTCCACCTGTTCCAGTGCCTCACCACCCTCACAGTAAAGAATTTCTTTCTGGTGTCTAATTTAAATCTCCCCTCTTCCAATTTAAAACCATTACCCCTTGTCCTTTCACTACACTTTCTGGCAGAGTCCCTCTCCAGCTCTCCTGTAGGCTCCCCTCAGATATTGATAGACTGTTACAAGGTCTCCCCAGAGCCTCCTGTTCTCCAGGCTGAACAACCCCAGCTCTCTCAGTCTGTCTTCCTAGGAGAGGTGCTCCAGCCCTCTGATCATCTTCGTGGCCCTCTGCTGGACCCGTTCCAACAGGTCCATGTCCTTTCTGTGTTGAGGACTCCAAAGCAGGACACAGGACTCCAGCTGGGGTCTCATGAGAGCAGAGTAGAGGGGTAGAATCTGCTGGCCACACTTCTCTTGATGCAGCCCAGGATGTGGTTGGCTCTCTGGGCTGCCAGTGTGCACTGTCAGCTCATGTTGGACTTCTCATCCCCGATATCACTTGTATCACTGAGCTGCACCTTGCTCTTACCCAGAAAATGTATTCCTGGGCATACACTTCACCCTGTCTGGAGGAAGTGACTGGGGGTTTCTAGGAAAAGTTGCTTCAGGCAAAGGAGGGCATTGCCACGCGTGGCCAGCACAAATCGCTGAAAATGGAACCGAGAGCCTACAGGTGTCTGCAGCGGTATCAGCGTGCGGGGTGAAGAAAGGCAAGGTTAAGGACATGGTAGTCGTGATCCCTCCCACAGAGGACAGACTTGGAGGACAAAAGCTGGTGAACAGGAGGAAACAATTTGACATGTCCATGCGAAGAAACCCAGAAAAGAAACAGGAAGGCTGCAGCGTGGGAAAAGTCATCATGAAGATGAGCTGTTTCTGTGATGTAAAGGGGGAGAAGGCAGCTCCAATTGCAGAGGAAGGCAGCAGCACCAGAGCAAGTATATTAGCTACGAGAGCAAACAGCAAGAGCAAAGGACAGATAGAGGAAAAAGGAGTGGCATAAAGGAAGAGGGGAAAAAGAGGCATTGAGGGCAGGGAGAACCGACTGCTATGAAACTGGAGTTCACTACAGCCTTAATGTAAGGTAACCTAAGTCATAGTGCACTTTCCCCAGCATAGGGGCGCACACAAACACCCCAGACAAACAAACCAACCAAGCAGCCAACATTATATTTACCAGAACTGCCTTCGGTGTCCAAAAGCCACAAGAAGAATTCAAAGGAAATAAGGCGAGGTGAAAAAACAGGGGGAGGTCAAAAGGTTAAGTGAGGACAGAGGCTAAGCAACTTCAGAAACCGACACATGAGGAAAGGAAATTGTAAACGGAAGGAGAAGAGGAGGGAGGAGGAGGAGGCAGAAGGCAGAGCCCAGTATGCTAAATGTGCTGGAATAATGCTGGTTTTCACATAGACCCCCTTTGTTATCAGCTATTCCAGTTTTGGTCTTTGAATAGCTGGAGCAGTTCCAGCTGTTATGCAGGCAGATATTACATTATCTGCTGCAACCACAAACAGTCAAGAGCAGTGTAAACTGCTGCAAGAGTGTAAGGCCCTACTTGTAACACCTACAAGTTAACAAAAATTGTCATTGTTTGGCTACTACCCTGAGGAGAAAGGGTAAAAAAATTCTTACAGTAGCCCTTTCCAGGGCACTATGTTTCCTCTCTTGCTTTTTTTCCTTCCCTCTTTAGAGATGAACTGCACTTATACGCAGTTACTCAGTAGTTAAACAGATTTTCATTCTTTAATGTTTTATGTCCAGCATAATCTTTACAAGCAATAGAGAAATTTCAAACAAAACTAAAGCTGTTTTACAGTTTCAGTTTTACAGCTTCAGTTCGCCAGTGGTAACTCCAGTGAAGTTCCTGTTGAACACTTCCTTTTTTCCTGTTTGCTGTTCAAACTGGATATCAAAGGGCAGAACCCCTAAATTATCACTTCAGGCAGGTTTAAAGGCAGTTTTATGTAAATAAAATTTAGTTGGAAAAACATCCATTGGAGACCTGCTCCTTGAGGAGAACGATAAGCTAAATTTAAAGTTGCCTCATGTAACTCAGAAAATAACTTCTTGTTTCTTCTTTGTCCCTACACCAAACTGAAGACTTGTGACGAAAAGCTGTGTAACCAGATTGAGATGGAAAAATTCAGATTCAGGTGGAAAAATGCCCACATGATGAGGCCAAGTGCTTTACTTGAAACAAGCCAGTTGCAGAATTCAAGCGAGGTTCAGCTGGAGTGCTGCCTGTGTCCCTGGCATCCTGCCCCAGAGCCACAGACCAACTGTATGTCTCCATGCCCTGGGCCTGGGCCAGCCTGCCCGGGAAGACTCCTGGCTTCATGGAGATCCACCAAGCTGGAGAAGGCAATGCCTTGTGGACTGCTGACTGAAAGCCCCGTAAGTCCCAGCTTTAGCAATTGCTAGGCTGATGAAGCCTGCCCGGAGCTGCAGCACTCTGCCTGCAGTCAGGAAAAACCCAAACATACAGCCCTGAGACTTCAGCTTTAGTGTGGCTTAAGGTGACCTAACAGGAAGCTGCTGCAGGTGAGTTCAGCTCCTTGTTGTGTTTCCTCATCTGCACCTTTCTGCCGCTTTCCCCGCACACGTGTCCAAGGTGAAGCGGGGCGATGAGCTGGAACAGCTCCCAGGTGAAACCCAAGCCTGGGGGAGGCACCGCTGCCCGCCTGCCCCATGCAGTCGGCTCAGCAGCCCCTTGGGAAGGCAGGGAATGGGAAAGGGAGGAAAGGAAGGCACAGGGGAGTCTTTTGTTGGCAATCCATGGTTCGGACAGCTTCGGCTGGTGGTCTAGCTGCAGGCTACAAGGCCAGAATCAGTGCTTCCCCGTTCCCGGCTCTAACCAGTACTAAAGAGTTTCACCTGGCAGATAGACCAACAGTGCATAATAACTGAAACCAAAACACTCTGCTAATTATTCTGGTACTAAGTGTTTCTTACATTTGAATTTGACCTTGGGAAGTCCTGTCAGAGAAACAATTAAGTGACCTCACCTCCACTTCACAAAAAGCTCTTCATTTCAAGAGAGAATAGATTCCTTGCCCGCTGCTCCCCTCTGGACTCTTTTGAATCTAATTTCAAAAAAAGACCTTCATGGCTAAATTAAACTTTGGACAAGAGGATGGCAGAATGCCAGCCACTTTATCGCATAATATTATAATAATAAAGATCCCATATAATATTATTACCCTTTTATACTCATTTTGGCCTTTTCCCTGTTGTCTCAGAACATCTCCTGTCCTTCATTGATACTCTTAATAAGAGCATTACCCTGAAACACAGACTAGACTGAGGCTCGTGCACATAACCGTGCAAGATGACAGGCCAATCACATTCACCCACGGTGCTCTTCAGTGTAATATCTGTTGTCTGCAGTGGAAGTTGCACCTCCTCTCTTTCTCCATTGTGAGCTGTAAAGTACACAGAAACCGGGAGCTCAGGGAGTCTGAGCTAAAAAAGACTGGAGGCTGAGGAAGCAAGAAAGTAAGAACTACCATGTACGTCTGCCCCAGGCATCTGCCCCTGCTCGTCCCCAGGCACCCACATCTGGGCACTGGCATTACAGGACATGGGGCTGACCCAGCACAGCCACTTTCATATATTACACAGCACCTGCATTTGGCTCTGGGAAGTGGTAAGAGTTAAAACCTGAATCTCATGGAGTTTTTGCTATCGACTGAAGCTTTGTGATTGGCAAATTGCACACCATCCCATTGGTGTGTAATCATATTTCACGTTCACTGGGGAAACATTCCTCAGTCGGTTCCGTTTCCCTGTTGAAGCAGCTTTATCCGCTATTCATAATGCTGTATAGAAATGGCATACATGACATTACATGCACATAAAAATTCCTCTAAAAAAAGTAAACACTTGCTAATCTTGTGGGGATGTTGTACTAAAAGTGGTGTATCCATCAAAGGAAAACCAAATTCCATTTCATGCAAGCTCATCAAGAAAACATACACAATATGCAACCATTTCACAGCTGCCAAAAGAGATCAGTCTAATTTCTTTTTTTAGCTAGAAGGGGAAATCTAAGCAGGCAAAGCTGTTGGGAGCCAAAAAGACTATTAAAAAAAAAAAAGTGAAAAAAAGTAGAAACCATCCACAATTTCATCCAAAGGCAGAAGAGTTTGTCAGTGAAATGCATGCACTGAGCCAAGTGAAATAGTGGTGACATTAACGTGGCTGCACGTGAGACATGACAATCGGTGAATTTGTTGGAGGGTTGTTTGTAATCCTGGGAAACAGAGCTACAGAAAACATCTTGTGCAGTTCTGTTTCTGGTGTTCCTCTCTCCTTATCTCTCCCATCCTCCCCCCTCTCTAGGTCCCCTCTAGGCCTCCCCCATACAACAACTGGTTGCATGCTAACAATATTTCTCTGTGTGCCTGTGCAAATACCATTAGATCCAAGCATATCTCACAGAATTTGAGGGCTATCGTCTGTTTGGACGTACTGGGTAGTCAACAACTTCCATGGGACAACCATTCTCCTCACCCAGCTTTCATTTTCTTAAAATACCTCAGGAATGATTATGGATTGTTCAAATGTCAAAAGAAGCCCTCCTGTCCACCTCCCCAACCGCCCTCAGCCCACCTGCCATCAGAAACCAATTCAGCCAAAGACAGGCCAGATGTTAAAAATCATCTGGAAAAAATAATAATGTGTATTTGGACCGTGGGCAGGGTGGCTGGATTATCCTGCCCTGCTGGAGAATGAGAGCTGCTAAAGGAGGGAGGGAGGGCACAATCCTTGTCCAGGCTCCACTGGGAAGCAGACTGGAGAGGGCACAGGCTCCTCCTGGAGATGGCAGGCAAGCTGTCACATGAAAGATGTCTCCAGGAGATTTTGTGCCTTGGAGACACACCTAAAAATCAAAACTTTTCCTCTCTCTGAAAGAGGGCAATTAATGAATACTCCAGGAATAAGTGAAAGGGCAATTAATGAATACTCCAGGAATAAGTGATCCATGTCCAGTTTTGCATCCCAATGGAAGTAGCACTTTATAGACACTATGGGGATATGCTTACTTTTTTTCTGTGTGGATGGTGCAGTTACTCTTCAAGCCCAGGGGTTTTCCAGTCACTTAATTAACCTCTTGGCACCTTGGTCACTGCCTCTGAAGGGGGTGATAAGTCCCCAGCCAGGTCCTCAGATGAAAGAAGTGATATTATTATAGTTACTACAGAACCGCCCCGCTGCAAGTGGACTGCTTGTTCTTCATTACCTACCACAGATTTAATCCCTGAGTGTAACAGTCTTCTCTCTGTGTTTTCACAGCCTGGCTTTTCAGAGGAAGGCTTTTTGTTCCCAACGAGGATGATAAATGGGTTTTAGCTTCATTTTCTCAGAGGCGAGCTTATGTGATTGTGCTGTCTGTCATCTGTCTACATTGATAAGTTTTTAACTGCCACAGCCAATATAATTATTTCCAAAGGAAAAAATCGCTAGAGGCAGACATCTCCATGATAATTATATTTCTATGGATTTGGTGAAAGGCAGCAGCAGGCTGTGTTGGGGCTGGGGAGGAGGAGGGAGAGGACAGAGCCCAAGACCACACTGCGAGCGTGCCATGTCAAGGAAACCTGGGAGGCTTCAGCTGATCCTCAGCCCGTCCTGGCCAAAGGCAGCCAGTGAGGCAGCTGGCAGCGGGCAGTCGGTCGGCACAGCCGTCTCTCTGACCAGCACACGGGACGTTCTGCCTCTTGCCCATGGGTATTACTTCAAAGGGGACTTCACTGCCGCTGCCGTGGTGCCGAGGAGGAGCAGGCACAGACCTTCCTGCTGCCTGCTCTGACGGAGGGAAAGGATTCTGCTGGTTTGATGCAGGCAGAGGCACTATTTTGCCCTAATGCTGTACTTGCAGGTTGTGAAACTTGGATGGTGGCTGCACTGGGCTGGTAGGTACCTCCAGGGAGGTCAGAGCGGCTGAGTGCAAGACATGGTTAGGCTAAGCTCCGCGCTGTAACTAACAGAACATAATAGGTGCATTGGAACAACTCTTTGTAACGTGGGGGACAATGTATTCTCTGTGCTCAGAGACCTGCCAATACACTAATGAGAGCTGCTCAGGCCAGGTTTGTAAGTGCATTTAGGTGACTCAGCCAAGATGCTTTTGAAGATAGGTAGAGCCCAATTCTCTCTGACATCAAAAGGGATTCTGGCTTACACTGGATGGGAAGTCATGTCTTTAAACAGCTTTCAATCTCTGAATCTTCTTAAATATTATAGAACTTTCCTTCTCTCTGAGCAAATCTCGACTGAGATATTTCTGAACTGCCTTTGAGAACAGAGTAGAAAACTACAGTTTTTGCTCAGCCAAACCATTCCCATGAATGATACACATTGTTTCTCCATTACACAACTTCCTTGGAAGGGGCAAAATGCCTATGGTGAAAACAGATCACCATTTGCACCACCTGAATACCACAACATATAATTTCCTTAACCTTGTTGATGATCTGATCCAGGACTCTTCAGGAGTCTCACTGAAGTGGAGGGCAGCTACAGGGAAGACCCCAGTTACTCCAGACCTAGCTGTCTCGGCCAGTGGCCTGGAGCACCCGTTTGTGGCCTCAACTGCAAAACTTTGGAGGGCTTTCTGTGACCACTGAGTCACTAAAGGATAAATTGTGTGATGAATCCCAGCAGCTACAGCAGCAGGTGAACAGAGAGTGCAAAATAAAAATGGCAATGCAAGGAAAAAAAAAAAGCACTGAAATAACTGAAATACAGGAGTAGAGAGTGATTGAGAAAGGGGAAGGGGGGGTGTGTAAGAAGCACTATTTCCCTGAAATAGTTTTGAAATAGAGGAAAAATGACTGCATTTTAGCCCATAAAAAAAGATGAAAAGTTAGCACTTTTTCACAGCATTGATTCATTTTGACTAGGTCTCCAGCAACCATTACTCTAAGTTAGTTCAGGCTTTGGGAACATTTTTAATTTGCTGGTGCTTGTCATTACCCTTTTGTCCAGGCAGGCTGTCTCATAAGAAAATATTGTTGCTTTTCTTTTCCTTTAATTTATTTTTTAAACTGGTTTGGTGATTTTTTTTAGAACTTACAGTAAGTTCAGGGTTGAGCCTGTTCTAAAAATGTCATATTGTGTAGAGCTGTAACATACAGATTTGGTAGGCTGCCTATGCCCCTGAGACAGCTCTACTAGTTAGATCTAAGGCCTGGAGAAATGGATATGGAGTCTATTCTCAGCTCTGCCACTGGCTAATTATGCGACCTTAGTCAATTCATTTAACCTCGGCACGTCTCGGTTTCCAGGTAAAAAAGAAAGGGATAACAGGCTCCTTTGCAAACGGTTTGTGGTGCTTGCAGGTGAACCCATCACGTGGCTGCTGCACTGTGACTCCTGGGTACAGATGGTTTCTGCAGGTGTTATGATATGGACGTCGAGCGAGTCTATGAACACCGATGGAGCTCTGGCTGCTGCATTTCTGGCTGAGGGAGACAGCTCTCATGGGCATTTTGACAATTCTGCAGCTTTGGACGCCCTTTGCTTTAAGCACGCAGGCTTTTATGTCACTCTTCAGCATTTTCCTGACAGCCATGGTAGTCGCTGCCTCCTGCACGTTGGCTTGTATGTGTGATTCACGCCTGCCACAGCTACGCTTGCTGACCCCAAGCAATGATCAATGGCACTCCAAAGAGTAGTAAACCAGTATAAAATAGCAGATCAGTCCCGGAGAGTTGTAATAAAATAGTTGCCTAATTTAAAGACCAAAAGTGTGCCTTAGAAGTCATAAATGAGGGACTCATGCAGAGTTTTCAAAATATATGTCCTATTTTTGTAGTGCTTGGACCCAATAGACAAGTCAGAGACGGGCTGTCCTTTTCACAGCTTCTGAGGTGTGTTTCTGTGCAAGCTCCTAGAGCGTGCATGTCTGAAGAGAGACACTCAGCACCGCAGGGAGAAAAGAGAGGAAAATGGTCACAGTGATGTTAGAAAAAGTGGTTGAAAGTACACAGCTCTTCTCTTGGTTTGCTTAGCGTAGCTGGGCCGGGAAAGGAAGCAGGACTGCCCAACCTTTCTCTCGGTGGGAATCAGAAGCATCAGAGCTGCACAATCCTGCTTCCTGAAACCATCAGCAAGCAGAGACGTCACAGACCTTCTTCAGCAGAAGCAGGCAGAGCATTGCCAAAGTTTTGCAGATGCACGCCTGGCTGGATAGGACAGCTACTCCAAAAAAAACCCCACAACCAGCCAAAACCAAATCCTAGAGAAACTGCATGCAGAGTTATCTTTTGGCAAAGCAACACTCTCTCGTACAAGACTCCTGGCATGCTGTTTTGCTTTTAGGCGAGCGTGGGTGTGTTATGTGCTATCTTAGCAACAGCGACAAACGCGTGCTGCAGCTGTGGCCATCTCCTCTTTGCAGCAGGAGGAGAGTATCCCCAGTTCTCTGAACAGCCAACGTGCTGCGCAGCTCCCCACGGAGCCGAGCCTGTGCCCCCAGCCCCTGCCGGCGGCTCCCAACGCGCCAGCACTCAGTCTGGGCACCGATGCGTGAGCTACAACTGAAGCAGACGTGTCTTCCCTACTCCCCTCCGCTCCAGCCCGTCTCTTCTGGCCTCCAGAGAACATCATCTGAATCGGTCTGGCAGGAGCAGATCAGCTGCTTCGTGCCAGCCTGCTCCATCATTTCTGGAGTCAGATGGCTCCCGCTGCTCAAAGCTTTTCACTAAACGGGAAGGCTGGAGGACGTCTGAGGGCTTTATGAAGATCTGGAGAAAACAAACGCAGTAGTCAAGACATCCGTATCCATTAATACCTGGGCTGGGGAGGAATTTAAGAGAAGAGAGTCTCAAGAAGCTGGGAGACACACACACACAACAAAGAACCCTCCAACTCATTATTAATGTTGCAGCTAAAAAAAACCACGTGAGACATAAAAAATACAGAAATGTGGTTTGTCACAGAATTTTGATTCTGCCCTGGCTTTCAGGCAGTTGAACTTTGGGACTTGTAAAAACATTTATACAAATATATATGTACATAAGTGTGTATGTTCCTCATGTATGTTTAAGTCCTTTTTCATTTATTGCTTCACGTTTATTTACAAGCGCAGTGTCAGGTGATTAACGGGAAAGGGAGCCTCCTTCCCTCCTCTCCGCTCCTACCCCCAGGGCGGGGGCGAAGAAGGGGTTAAACGCTGCTGGCCTTCCGTGAGCGGAAGCCTTCCCCAGCCCCCGCGAAGGGGGTGTTTGACCGCGTTCAACATCACGGAATCGACCGGGGGAGTCGCTTCCCTCAGCACTTCCCCTCGCCTCAAACTCGGCCCCGTGCCCCTCTCGGCCCCGGCGGCGCCAGTCAGCCGTTTTATTCCGCCGTTACTCAAATCGGAGCTCTCTGCGACCCCTGAGCTCAAGCCGTCAAGGCAAATGCGTCCCGATAATTAAAAAAATAAAGCAAAATCCGGGCTTTGTCGGAGCACTTCCCCCCGCGCGCTGTTTCGGTTTTCCGGGGAAAGGGAAGGGAGGGGGCCCGCTGCCGATAACGGCCGGCTGCCTCCGCCCGCCCCCGCGCCCGCAGCCAATCAACGGCGGGAGGACGCCCCCTCCTTCCCTCCTCTCCCCCCCCCCACCCCTGCCGGCCGCCCCGCCCCCTGCGCGGAGCCGCCCGTTGCGGCGCCCAGTTCCGGAGGCTGTCGGGCTGCCTGGCCGAGCTCCCCGTCGCCGCTCCGCCATGTGGCAGCTGGCCGCTTGGGTGCTGCTCAGCGCCGTGGGCGCCGGTGAGTTCTCGCTTCCTTCCTTTTTCCCTCCTGCCTGCCTTCCTCCCTCCTGACCCCTGTGGCTTGGGGCCTCGGCAAGCCGGGCCCGAGACGCCTTTCCGTCCACCCCCGCCTCCACCGGCGTCCCTGTGCAGGCGCCTCGTCGGCCCCTCGGGGTGTGAGGGAAGGAGGGAGGGCAGAGCCGCCTCCCCCTGGTCTCCGCAGCCGTTGGGCGGGCGGGAAAGGGAGGGGCGGGTGTCGCTGAGGCGCTGAAGGGGGGGCATGGGGGGGGATGGATAGGACGCGGGGGCGACCGGTCCCGCGGGGCCAACGCAAGCCGCCTCCGCTCGTCGTGGAAGCTCCCGTCGCCTCTCGCCCGGATCTCCCTCCCGGTAGTGGCTGGTGACCGGCGTGGGGCTGCGGTCTGCCGAGCTCTAGGTCGCCATCCGCTGCCGGGGTGGGGGGAAGGATGTTGGCGGGGGGGGGGGGGGGGGGGGGGGGTTTTTCCATCCCCCCCCCTCCTCCCCGGGGCGGTGGGGGGGGGGGGGGGGGAGAGGGAGGTGTTTTTCCATCCCTCCACCTCCTCCCCGGGACTGGGGGCGGGTGGGAGAGGAGGGACGCCGTGAACCGGCGCAGAGCTCTTCGTCTTCCCGTGCCTCGTAGCCTTAGGGCAGCTGAACGGTGTCCCTTCTCGACGGTCAGACTGGCCGTCTGCTGTGGGGTTGACGGCCTTTCTTGGTCTTGAAAGAAGTTTGGGCATCGTTGGTGTGCAGATGGCATCTCGCAATCGTTTTCCTCTGCCTCAAGAAGAAACTCGGGGGGAGAGAGGGAGAGTTAAAAAAATGACCCCCCCCCTTTCGCTGAGGTGCAAATGCTCCGCTGTCTGCGAGCGGCACATCCCCGCCCGCGTGTTTAAAGCGCGTATCTAAATTCACATCTGGGTTCCCCAGTTAGCAGTAGACTGGCTTAAATGCTGAGCCCCCAGGTGGGGTTTGTAGTCAGTGAGAAACGCAGGTGTCCCCCAGGTGCAGCTACCAAGCTTAGCCAGCGTTGACATGACGTGCAGTGTGCCCAATTTGCGCTGCGTATGCAGCGTTTGAAGCAATCTTTCTGTGGCAGCTTCACAACTGCATATTCTTTAGAAGCAGGTTCCGTCATGTCCCCCCCCGCCCCAACCCCTCAGTGTAAAGCTCTAAAATTGTTGCCTTTACGTGACACCTCTAAGATGATAATCCATGAGAAAGTTTGAGGCTAGGAGCCCACTTAGCCTGGAGGGTTTGGGAACTATTGCCAAAGGGTTCTGATGACTTCCTTGTCCACCAAGAAGAATGTCGGAAGTCGACAGCGTCATCTGTCGTAAGCAGTGAGGTTCCCTTTAGTGGGATAGCAGCCATACAACCCCTTCTACTAAAAAACAGTCAGATTTGCAGAGACCAAAACCTACAAATATTTGTCTGTGTGCTGGTGCCTGTCTGCAGCCTGCTCCTTGTTTCCCCAGTGCTCTGCTGGTTGGAGCCATTCACATGAGTACTTCTTAATGGGCTTCAGGCAAGATACTCCAGCTCTTGTAGGCTACATCACAGCAAACCCATGGAATCAGGAATTTATGGCTCCCTGCCATTCTGTGCTAATATTAGTGATCAATTTGTTTTAATTCCTTCAAGATACATATATATATTTTAATTTACTTTGGTAAATATTTTGAAGTATAGTTGCTTACTTTAGTTGAACTAATCACCTTTCTCAGTGATGGGGCCAGTGGAGAATAAATTCTTCCTGCTAGCTCTAAAGGGAAAAAAAAAAACAACAACAAACCAACCCAACCTAAACCCCACCCCCATACTCTGAAACCTTTTGTCATGAGGTAGTGTTAAAATAAAAAAAATTCAGGAAGAACCACTGAAGCACTACAGCTTTTAATTGCTTGCATTTTTATATTTTTTTCCTGTAGTACATAGTTTGGGTGCAGTTTCCCTTTTTTCTGCTTTTATTACTTTTATTTTTAGAAGTACAGTTTAAAAAAATGCAACACAATGAGTAAACCAGAGAATAATTCTTTCTTCATAGTTAAGTGCTGTCATGCATAATGCATTTTGTCAGTTTATTATAAGCTTTTGATACTTGGTAGTAATCCAGTGACTTGTGTGAGAATATTAAATCAGCCTTTCAAGGGTCAGTGCTTTTTAAATTTGATCTGAGACTGAAGTTTTGTAAAAAAATGAGCTACTGCAAATAGCGACACAACTTTTATTGATTTCTTAATCTTATTTTATTTTTGGGAGTGTGTGTGTGTTTCTCTTTCCTTTCCCCTAATTGAATTCAGTCGTTGAATACATATCTAAGTTCTGAGGTGGTTTAGACATGTGAATACCAGTAGTTCCTCTGAAGTCACTGGAGCTATTCCACTTTTTAAGTCTGTGTGCTTACAGTATTAGGGGTTGTGGCCTGTTTTACAGTATGTAACTTTCCCCATACATGGTTTTGTCAGGTGAATATAGTCAAGCATTTTGAATTATTAATACCACAGGGACTCTGGAGCCCAATGACTTTTAAGACAGCTATTAAACTAAGTTACAATTTCACACAAATGAGGAAAAATATAGAAAACCGAGGATTCAAAGCCTTCATACTTTGCAGTCAAATTAGTTTAATTAACCTCTTTCTTCTGGTTCCTGGTGTAATTTAAATACTGATTTAAATATCTGGTATTCTTAAGAACTGATTAATGGGTCTTCATTTCAGATAAAATCTTGGCATAGGATTTAGGTCTTTCCTGAAGCAGTTCAGTCAGTATTACTGCTTTAGAAGTGTGCTGCAGTATGGGAGAGAAGTGATAAAACTGGCAGAGATAACAATTCTGTGTGATGGTGATTTTTCATTACCTGCATAGAATTTCCTTGTTAGTAGCATTAATCACGATGATTTATACTACAGGACACTTGTTCTTAAAATTTCCATTTTCAATTCTATTGTGTATGCACTAAGTAAAAATTAATCTTACTTAATATATGGTATTGTGTGTGCACCTCCTCTGTCAGAAAGGAAACGAGAGAATTTGCAAGAAGCAATCTAAACCGATGGGTGTTTGGCTCCACCTTCAGAGATACGAAGGAACGAATGACAGACTTTTATTGACTAAGCTGCCCTGCCTGCTTTCTCTCAGAAGTGTACAAGTAGAATTTTTTCCCTTGTGTCCTTAACAAACTATAAAGGGTGTTTGTGTGGAGCTGATGCCTGGAGCTCCGTTTTTAGATACCTGTGTGATCAGCAGCAAAAATTGGAACATCAGTGGGACAGCCTGTGGTTAATGTTATGTGTATTAAGCCAGGCCTTAATGCAGTATTTCTGCATTTTAGAGGAAATGTCCAAGTAAGTGGCAGCCCAAAGTTTTATTACTTTTTTTTATTTATTATAGGTTATGGAATCTATACATTAAATGGATGTGAGAGTGGCTGTCTGCATAGAGGTGCTGTGTTGTTAGAATTACAATAATGCTTTTTTTTTTTCTTTTATTACTCCCTTAAAGCATGGTTCTCTTTTTGTGGTTTTGCAGGGGAGTGTTTTGTTTTCCCAAGTGACGTGTTGTAATTCTTTTTTCTTTCTTCTCTTGTGCATTAAGAAATAATTCTGAATGTGTTTATTTTCTTTTTTCTTTATAGGTTCTGCCCAGTTGTTGTTTAATGCGACGGATGTTGTTAAAAAAACTGACTGTAATGCAACTGTCATTTTACCTTGCTATGTGATTAATCTAAATGAGAACAATATAAAGACCATGTTTGTTACATGGAAAAGACAAGGAAAACCAATTTTCTCGTTTGATGGATTAAGAAAAGTCATTTCCAGAGATCCATCGGTTCCATCGGCTAATTTATTATCTGAGGCAGATTTAACCAAGGGTGTTGCCTCTCTTAGGCTTAACAACGCGGAAGCAGAAGTTGGAAATTACAGTTGTGAAGTAACAGAATCAAACAGAGAAGGAGAAACAAAACTTGAGCTTAAAAAATACGCAGGTAAGTTGCCTGCCGCTGTTTTAGAACCTGTTGTGAGAGAAAGCAAGCAAAATCTTACGGGAAAGAGAAAAATAATGAATACAGCAATGTATTACAAAAAACATAGCACCCAAGCCTTCTAACTGGAATGCTAATGTGAGTTATTTTGGATTAAGTTATAGGGGAGTGCTTCTGTGGGAAAGATCTGAACACATTTTTTCACTCTATAATAATGTCTGAAGATCACTTATCTAATATAGTAAAATATATGTTTTCCAACATCTTTTAGATTATATAGTTGGTGATATTTTAAGGATGCTTGTGTTATTGCATTACATACTGAAAGATACTCCTAGTGTCTTTGTAATACTGAGATGTATACATCCACCACGGTGGCTGCAGAGGTCTTTTCTTTGAAGAATTGCATCTTGCAGTGTTTAGCTATGCTGAAAAATTACAGATAGAACTAACAGAAATTCTGTATGAGCTGTAAAACTCAATCTGAGGTATGTGGTTTTCCAGTGAGGTTCAAAATGCTACTACTAGACGGGAACTTGTTACAGTTGTCTAACGCTAAACATCATCTTCAGAAAAGAATATTTAAAATAATGGTGACTAAGTGATGACTTTCTCATTTAGTGAGCCATTTTACCTTACCTTGTCAGATGCAACCTATGTGCTCTGGTGCCTCAGCTTTTGAATAATGGGATCTGCTGTACGTGTGCAGTCTGTCTAGTATTCTGCGGAACTGACAGTTTCACTGAATATATGTGCATATTGTTTCTCTATTCTGTACAGGAAACTTGCTTCTTGCTTCTGTAAAGCTTCTCAGAAGCACCAAATAAGTTACATAGAATCTTACCCGTGCACTCTAGAATTGTCTTAGGACGTTTTTGCTACTAGTTTTTGAATTAGTCATTAAATATTTATAAAGCTCAGACACATGTTACTTGTGTTCTGCTGCAGACATCAGTGTAATTCACAGTTCGGTCTAATTATTGAGTTAACCATATACACTGCAAAACAAAAGTGATCCTGAAACGGATTGAGAGGGGTGCAGCCACTGAAAGAGTGAGGATGCTGCAAAATCACTTGGTTCTTAGAACACTGCAAAAACAGGGGCAGAGGTGTACAGGCAGTTTCCTTCCTTCTCTTGTAGCTTCTTCATTATTCAGCCTTTTGGGACTGTTTTTGCCATTCACTGTTAAGCTCTAGAAGAGGAAACAAGGCTTGAGGATGTAGTACGATCAAGTCCTGTTTGCAGATTTTATTGTTTTATTTTTACTTTCTATGTGTTTAGAATTTTGAAAGCTGTATAAAGACTACAAAGCAGGAAACTGATGTAATTTTTCTAATTTCATTTTCTAGTTGACAGTTGCGGCGAGGAAAGTACCCCCCCAACACCAAAGGAAAAATGTGGTTGGTGAAGAATTTATAGTTGCAAGGTCACGTTAGTTTGAGAAAACGTAAAGCTTAGTGTTATATTTGAGTGTTTAGCTGAAAGTAAAACAGTCATGTGTTCTCTCTTTACATTCTTCTACATAATTTTTTGTTATTTGCTCCTCATTCTGGAGAGACTCTTGAAATAAGCTAATAGAAGAAAGAATAGCAAGTGAGTTTTGAAAAGGGTTAGTGAATAGTGTAAATCTTGTGCCGGTCTTCACTGTCATTTCTGAGCAATCAATTCATGCTGTCACTATTAATATGTTCAAATTGGTACTTATAGAGAGATAGTCTTAGAAGAGCCAACTATTCTCCATCTCACTTTACAGGATTCCTGGATTCACATAGGAAGTGGGTAACAGAGTGAGCAAGACTTAGATATTAGTACCTTTGCCTTTGGGCACACTCTTTCCTGATCAGTTATCAGGGCAGAGTGGTCATAAAGTTTCCTCTTTTTCTCTTCTTTTCCTTTTTTCACTTTTCCTCTTCTCTCCCCTCTCTCGATCCTTTGTTGTCTTTTCTTTGCTTCCTCACCTCTTCTCTTCTTCTCTCCTTCACTTGTTTCCTTTTCCCTCTTCTCTCTCCTTCTTCCCCTGCATGTCTGGAAGTCTCTCTTCTTAGTTTGGAACTGACTTATATTGGCTCTCAAAATAATACTTTCACAGGAGTTTACCTTATTGCTATGAAGCAACAGAGTAAGTGAAATGTATTACCAAGAAAATGTGTTCAGCTTTTTCTCTTACTTGCGTGCTGCATGTGCCAGCAGTATTGCAAGCATTTCCATACAGTAAGTGCTTTTAGACTCAAGGCTGGACCGTATGCGGTTCCGTGTTGCATGCTGAAGCTCTAGCAGATCCTAGGCTTCGTGGCTGCTTTTTTTCTATTTGTAATATCTGTCAGTGTCATCTGGAAATGCTACAGAGGAAGTGAAGCTGCTTTTCAGTCTCTGCTTGCAGATACTTTCAGTTCATTAATAATGCTTAGTTACCGTTGCTGGGATTTGCCTGTAAGATTTGGCTAATCTAGAGAATGGCAACTGTACATTCAAATTACTGTTCAATATTAGTTGCTTTTTTGAAAATGCAAATGAAGCAAAAAGCCTTCCTTTAAGCAATTGTTTAAATTAGGCTTCTTTTACTGCTACGGAAGTTGGCAGATATTCATTTAGTGTGTTTTGTGATTGCCTTATATTTATGGTCTAACCATTCTTTCTTCTTCTGTTACTTTGCGGGGGGGGGGAGGAGAGAAATTCCTGAATGTGAAACTGTCCTCAAGGTATTTACTTAGCATTGAAAGTTGTAATGTATTGATACTTCATTCCATGTTTCTGGAGCCGAAGGTACAGCTTTTAAATATCGAGAGTAAGTGCAAGGAGTATGCATCTAAATGAAGACTAGAAGTTTCTTTGGAAGGAAATGTGCAGGCAGAGGAATGGTGGCAAGTATAATGTAAGAAATTCAGACTTTGTACTCCACTGAGTGAATCTAAATGAAGTTACGAGCAGAGATGCAAGAAGCAACTGAGTTTTCTAGTTCAGTGGAGATGTTTTCAGAATTTTATGTTGGAAGATGTCTTACAGCACGAGTGACTGAACAGCCTAAGGTATCCAAGATGCAAGGGAAGAAGATCTTGGGTCTTTAGATCCAAGATGCTAAATGAATGATGGTGGCAAGGCCTAAAGGAAAGTGTGTGATTTCTAAAAATAATAAAGCAGAGTTTCCTTCTTGTTTAGGTTAGCTCCTGTTTTCCTTACCACACATCTGGATTGCTTCAGGAATTACAGAAGCTGGAGGTAGAATGGAATAACTGGGACATCATCAAACTGCACTTCTTACAGTTTGCCCACCTTCCATGCTTAGCCTAAATACACCATTTTTTCTGATGCATTGTGCTGTTTGTAGTTTGACAAGCTAACTAGCTTGTGCTGCCATGCAGTAGCATAAACATCCTCTGCTGTTAAAACCTCCAGTCTGGAAAATATTAGGGTAACGAGAAATACTGAAAAACTAGGTTGTCACACACAAGATGAGAGTGAAAAGCACATAGGTAGATGTCATAGCTTTCTTGGCTTATTATAACTCTATTACGTTGAGTATTGAGCAATCTAGAGCATAGCCTAAAATGAGTAATAAATATAAAGCTAATAACCTTAGTTCTTGTTTTCTTCCTACCATTTTTCTTTGCTTATTCTCTAGGATCATGGTTTCTTCTGGTGGAAAGAGCTCTCATCATATCATTGCTGTTCTTAATTATTATTTTGTGGTTGGCTCAGCTAAGTCTTATTGGTAAGTATTTGCTCTTTAATTCTTTGCAATTATTGATTTGTCCTAAAATTACTTGCTTGCAGAAAATCATCCATGTAAGATTGAAAGACAGTGCTTAAACTTAAAAGATGTCTGGTAGAATTGGTTTAGATAATATTCAGAGGGGTGGTATGTCTACTTTGTCACATGACATGGTGTTTGGTTTGCTCTGGAGTCTTCTGATCATCCACACTGTGTTACTTGCGTTCATTTCTCGACTTGCTTTTGGCACCTATCAGCTGACATCATGAGAGAGTTAACTCATATATGTTAGTTCCTCTCATAGATAGTTCCTAATAAGCACTGTTATTTGCAGGCTGGATTAGTAAGACTACACCAAGATACACTGTTTTGCACTATGTAGACTTCCTGTTTCAGTAAGCTTTGCACTCTTTGAAGAGACCTAACTTAGATTTTTGGCATCAAGCTATGAAGGCACTAGTTTAGCATAACATTTGCAGAGTTTGGGACCTTTGAATTGAAACCAAACACAAGCTCATCGAAAAGATGTGTGTGCTACGTGGTGCTGCAGCCATGCAGTGTGGGCACAGGCACTGGTGCCTAGCCCTAAGCAGTGGAGTCTGGGACTGATGGCTCTATTTGCTTGGAAGCCAGGGGTTGCTTCCCAGGCTTAAGATTTTGAGCAGGTATATGTCTTTGTAGACAAAGGTATGACCTACAGCCTAAAGAGTTTGTCTTTAAAGCTAGTCTGCTAGTAGTGATGTTTCTGATGTTACTGTGGCAAACAATGAGCTTTTTTTACACAGGTGTAATTTTTGTGGAGTATAAATGATAATTTCTACTGTCATGGGTTAGAACAAGGAGGTTTTTTTTCACTGTTGGTTCACCATGACACTTAATCATTAGAAACAGAAACATGCTTCATTTTGGGGTGAGAAAATCAGTATTGGAGAAAGATGGTGCTGTCTTCCTAATGTAAATTTGTTCATTAGTCTTTTAGCACTTGCTGAGTTATAATTTAACAATGACATCAATGATTTTGTTAATTTTGTTTTCAGAGGTGATATGTTCACTAGTGTAAGACATCCTTAGGTGTTCTTTATACACCAGTGTCCAATGTAGAGTGTGCTTTATGACATAGTCTTTCAGATGGTTCCCTCTGGTGAAGTTTGTTACATCAGTTTTTTCAGCCTTTTTCAATTTGTGGACATCTAAAAAAAAATAAATCTCTGTAGAGTTGAGTCCATAAGAAATGGAAAGAACTTGTTCTCAGAGTGATTCATAGTAATCACATACATACTCAGCCGTCTATGTATAATTTTCTTTATTACCTCTTCATAAACCTCTGAAAATGGTATATGACTCTTCAAAGCTTCATCTGTGGTCAGAGGTTGACAACTTATATATATTTTTAAAGTTATTTTATTTCCATAGGGTTAGATTCCTGCTTTTCATTATTGTTCACAGTGGTTTAGAAGTCTCTGATATGCTCGGGAATTGTTGTTGTTGTCCGTTCACAGCAGAACTTTAACATTCTTAGCATTTTATCAGAGTAGTTTTCTCAAAGTAATAATTGTCCTGGAATAAGCATTGATAGCAGCACTGTCGTTTTACAAGAGTAAGTTGAGCCTGCTTGGATTTTATTGCATCAGTGCACTTTATTGCAAGATCTGTGGCCTCTTGGGGGAAAAGTAATCCTGCTACCTCTAAATTAATGTTGTACTTACTGTTTGGTTTTGTTGTTTGTTTTTGGTTTGTTTGTGGGGTTTTTTCCTTTAATTTGCACTGGTTTAGTTAACCTATGAATCCAGCAATACTACAGTATACCTTTCAAATAGTTTGTTAAACTAGGCTTGGTTTTTCTGTGTAACACTCTGGAATATATGTTTTCTTGGGTTTTGTGTTTTACGACGGGGTTGATTTTTTGGGGTTTTTTTGTTGGTTGGCTGGTTTGTGGTGGGGTTTTTTTTTTGCATACAGGATTGGCTTTGAGGATTTAAGTATAGCGTACCCATTACTTATTTTTGCCTTTGTGTCTTGCTTTCCTTATTTTAGCATATTTGTAATATGAAAAAAAAAGTGAGTTTCCAGTACATATGTGCCGGAAGTTTTTTGTATTACTACTATTCCAAATAAGTTTTTGGTTTAAATGGCAACAGTACTTCAGAGCATGACTGGGGTCTTGTGTTAAACAATGTGACTACAATGAAAGACGGAGTTTTAATTCTAAGAGAGTATGCTGTAACTCTCCTATAGATAAGATACTACTAAAGATTTTTTTCATATGTACCCTCTAGAATGTTTACTGATAGTTTTTTGTGTTTTCACAATGTGTGTAAGTGGGATGTTAATTCTGCACATGCTCCGTGTTTTTCTTTTGAAGTTACTGACAGTATTTGTTCTCTTTTTGTGATTACCAATTTCAGCATATACCAAGATGGTCAATAGTTTAATTTTCAAGCTTGGAGCAAGAGCTGCCTTATTTTGTGTCTTAGTTTTAGCAATGTATAAGGCAGAAGCAAACATGGCTTATTAAAGTGTAGTATTTGTAGTGCTCCTCCTTTTGCAAAGACTATGAAAGTGCTGCTGCTTTGAAATCTTCCATTAGAATCATTCATTTCTGAGATAGCAGCTATTTAGCAGTGCATTTTTACTGAAAATTAGTCTTGTCTGTGGCATCTGAATATGTATGTTATCCCATATCTACTCATCCTTGATGCATTCTGGTGAGATGGGAACATACCCTTGTTCTGTTGGGCACAAAGGTGATACAGTGTTACAGGAAAGAGAATTAAACCCAGAATTTTGAAATCTCTGACACTCACCTGAGTAACAAATTCACTGTAACATTATTTAAATGTCAGTAGTGCATCTACTTGAATTAACCTTTACTGCATCCCAGAGTTATTTTGATGACTTATCACCTGAATTGCAGAGAGGATGGAATTAAGAACTTGACTAAAACACCAGTGCCAGGTTTAATTCATCTGAGTTAGCCTTATTAACCATATCAAACAATGAGAACAAATTGTATGTTGGTAGTATTTATAGTTCTAATTTTTTAGGATTTTATTTATGACAACAGTCCTAATCATAAAATCTGTGTATTTTTGTGAGACAATCTGTATGTCTGATTGTTTTCTTCTCTGTGTCTCTTGATTTTGTCTTTAAGCATTAAAATATGAAATTGAAACTCAGAAGAGAATGGGCATAATTATACCAGGAGTCATCGCCACAGTTGCTGCCATTGTAGGCACGGTTCTTTTTGTCCAAGGTAAATGTATTAAAATTGCCTGCCTAGTTTAAGGGAATAAGAGCACAAATTAATCTCTTCCATGTAGTAGTATGGAAGTTAGTACCATTATTTGCCACTATTAATTGCCAGCTACTAATTTTGAAATGAAAACAAAAATATTATAGACTACAACAAAAATAACATTATGGTTGACAGGCCCTCAGATGATCATAGAGAGAGAGAGAATCCAAAGCTATTTCTATTTTCTGTCCTGTTGCCTTGAGGGAATGTTAGGGGCTAGGGAGTAACTTCTGGTGTTCAGTGGGATTTTTTTTCTAGACCCTAAAAACTTGATGATACTAATGATTTACTGTTGTTGCTTTGTGCTTTATGACACCAGTCAAGGATTTCTATTTTACTAATTTCCTTACAAATGTTTGCAGATGGCTATACAGTACAGCATCAAACTGGTCTTGGCCTAATTGTAGTCCCTGCTATGATTTTCATACCGCTTCAGTACTTTATGTTTGGAATAGGTGAGTATTTATTCACTACCTCAAGAGCATACTGATTGAAAACCTGAGCCCTTTCTCCAATCTATGTACTACTTTCTTTTTTTTTTTTTTTTTTTAATAAATAAGTGCTATGATAGCATGCTGGGTTCCTGACCTTCATAGTGTTGCAAAACAAAATGTTTAACCTCTGTTTATTTGGCTAAGTTGCTTCAGTGTGTTGTCTACTTGAAAAATGAGATGTAGGGTAGAACATCTGAGCGATTCCTGCTCTTCCTTCCTAGGTCTTGGCACTGGGGTGGATAGCTAACTCTCAGAATGTGTGACTTAGGGTTTTTTTCCCACTTACTGTATATTTATAATTTTATTTATATATACATTCATTTTTGTGTGTGTGTGTATACTGAGTGACTTGCATAGCTGTTTTGTTATCATGCTGGCTGGCTGAGCCTGTAATTCAGGAGAATCTGATTTCTATTTTTTCTATTTTTATGTGAATGATCTATGTTTTGTGTCTATTTAGTTAATCTTTAAAATAATTGCGATTTACATAACATAATTGCAATTCTGTTTCTTTGTTTCCCAGTTTTCGATAATCTACCACAAGCAACATTCATTCTGGTGGGTTTACAAATTCTTGGTTATGTAATTGCTGTGGCTGGTTTTGTGCTGTGCGTCCCAGGTAAGCAATTTAGCTTCTGTCCTTTTACTTTTGTCTCTGACCGATATTTATTTGTAACACTAAAATACTGTGAAAATGGCTTCACTGCATTGAATGTTGGCCAGTAACTTCTGTAAATGTACTTGAGGACTACTGTGGTGATGCTTTTTTATCTGGTGAAAGAAGCATAATCCAAAGGCAGTATTACATACATCAGTTTCAGTAGTATGACTACATCAAACGTGACTGTATTCTATGAGCAGTTGCTAAAAAAAAAAAAGAATTTCCAACGTTTAGTGCTCTGAAGAATCACCTAAAACCAATGTTGGCCTTTATTACTGCTATTCTTACTGAGGCCTAGGGTATTTAGAAACTAGAGTCATAATAACTTTCTCATGTTCAGTGACTAAATCAGAAATTCTTTGTTAATCTCTGTTTGTATGCATCTGATAACTGAGTTGCTGGGAAACAAATGCCATTGCAACAGTTTAAGAAGGCAGATGCAGGGGCAGTTAACTTGGAAGCATTCTTGTTCTAAGGCTGGTTGTGGCTGGGATCCTGTTTCAGCACCGGAAACAGTCAGTGTTGTAAAGAAACTCCAGCAGAACACCGCACACAGCGCTACCCCTTACCACTGCCTCTAACCCTCCCTTTGTACCCTGCCTGCCTTCCCTCTGCCCACCTGAAAACCCACAGCAGAGAAAAGAGTGAGTTTGGCAGTAGGCATCGTTGGCAGTGTGTTTAGGAGTAGAATGCGTACTCATGTTTGTTGGAGGCGCTTTATACCCCCACTTACTGTTTCTTAGAGACACTCTTCATTTTAATCATTTATTTGGTATGGGATTTATGAAAAACTCTTTTTCCTTGAAGTGATTTCTAAAGGTCTGCCTCTCTGGGAGAAATGATAGACCTTGTAGTGTAATCGTGTTTTGAGTTTTATGATTGTTTAGTGTTTACAGAGGTATATGTAAGGGACACCTAAGTGTTGCTAAATGTAATAGTAAACTGTTGGGAGATTTATGTTAAAGCATTAATCCCCTAGAGTAATCCACACGGGAAGGTGTTTTTATTATGCCTTCAAATGGAAAGTCTCCCTTGTTTTTCAGGGTGACCTTTTCACAGGTCAAATAAGGTAGGTGTTAGTTGTATCTGGAAGTTTAGCTCAATGACCCTTAGGTTTCAGCAGAAATAGCTCATCTTAGGTTGAGCTCACAGGTAGTTGCAATAACTTCAGGACTCCGGATAATAAGGAGTTTCTGCAGACAACTGTGGTTGGGTTTTAATAGCCTGTTCCAGCTCTGTGATATCCCTGTCAACATGGAGCATTCCCTTTATCTGTGAGGGATTTGTCTCAGAACTACCCTCATGTTAGCTTCCTTCCTCCACCCTGTTTTATCAGTAACAGTCTTGAATTCTGTCATCTGATGCAGTTATAGTTCAACCAATTGAGATTGAAGATGTAAGCTTAAATTTAAATAATTTAATAATTAATGAAAGAATGTTGTCAATTACAGTGAAAGACAGAATAGCTAAACTGTAGTAGCTAAGTAGGATAAATCAGTAAATGCCCCTGTATGATTAAAGAACGTATACAGAAAAGAAAGACGCAGAAGTAGTTCTGGGACAGCTTTAAAAGAGAAATTAATCACGTCTGTTGTTATCAGGCTTATTTATTTTAATATTCAGTTATGTCCGAAAATAAAAGTTTGTGCTTTTACTTGTGTCAGATGATACAGTTTCTTTTATTGTGTTTTTAACAGCCTGTCCTCCGGTACATGCATCTGTAATCATTGCTGGCTTAGCTATTCTGGCAATTGCATATTTGCTTAGTCTGGGTTACGTGTTTATTATGGGTAAGTAACACCTCATATTCTGTGTTACTTTTTTATTTTTAGCTCTTCAACATTCAGAAGAGCATTTTTCTCTATTGTACTTTTCGGAGGTAGACACAGCTTATTTGAATGTATGATTTTGCAATTACATAGTTTAAGAAATTACTGAAAAGTTGTCTGTCTATATTGTCTTTGTTTCATAGAGCTTGTGTGGGGAATCTTGAGTAAATAAATTTACAGTTTATCATAATAAACTATCTTGAGATGGACACAGCCAGGTTTCTTAAGTAAGAATGTTTCAACTGTAGGATGGTTGTTACTGCTTAAGATCTGCATTTACACAGATGGCTAACTGAAGCTTGGAATGCAGAGAGCAAAAGGATTCCAAGGATTCTACAGAGTGGGTTATGGGATGGTGCAGAAAAAAGCTTATCAAAATAGGAATTTAAAGAAGTAAAGTCAGCCTGGCGATTTCCACTGGTTAGAGGTAGTTAAAATAAGAGCAATTTGAATGTACACCTTTAATTTCAGTGAATCCTGTTTTTTTCTTATGCTTAATTTTAAAAGCCAGCAACAAAGAATAGTAATACTTCGTTTCAGAAACTGGTCTGTTCACCAGATCTCAAAAAGATGAGAGATTTCAAGGTATAAAGGCCAGTCAGGCTTGTTAAATAAATAAAAAGCATGGCAATGCTGTGAGATTGGAATGCTGGCACACCACAGCATAACATTACGTGGACTTTGCAGCTTGGATTTGAGAGCAGAGCGACTGTTCTTTCAAGCTGTGCACGAAGGTTCTTCAAAGAGCTTCTTAGTTTAAATGCAAATCCATGCAATTGAGGATATATTGCTTCCAGACTCCAGCTGATGTGTATACAGTGAACTGAACTATGCAGTCCTGCAGGTTTAGTACGTGTATGCTATGTGTGGGCATGGCCAGAAGTAATAGACCCTGAGACAGGGAGGATTTTCATTAAAAAAGAAATTAAGGCAGAATGCTTAATATTTGATGACTGAGATGAAAAGTCAAAAATGTGATAGAGGTGCAGCAAGCCTTTTAACAACAAGAAAAATATTTTTATAGACTTTGGGCTACTTACATATATGATGTGTATCTGCATAAATATTGCATTTGTAATTTGATTATGCTGGCTGAAGAAGTCAAATGTGACTGTCGGGGTAGATACCAGCACACCAAAAATAAGCACAAAGAATAGTGTGTACCAAAAATAATTTTTAGAGCTGAATGCAGGAGTGAGACAATTCACAAACTGTACATTATGAGATTATTCAGTTCCTAAACAGAGGAGTGCTTAGAGGCTTTAAGAAATTGCAGATCACCATATTAAGTAGTTTTAGGTAGATGAAGCTTCAATTTTGTGTGTTGCTACTCTATTCCAGGCTTCATCAGTAGATATTTTTATTCAGTTGATCATGACACGCTCACTTTTTTTGTAATTGTTTAATTGTTTTAGGTTCCAGAATGAAAGATCATCCTCGTCCAGGGGTAAGCTTAAAATTAATAAATTTGGGGTGACTAGATGGCTCAGGGGATTGTAGTGAGATACTGAACCTTTCTTCACTAGTTCCAATTCAGACCAGGTTGGTAGCAAGCAAAAGTTCTGGCTGTGTAACAGATGTCTAGTGTTGAGTGAGTTGGTGGTCTTCATTGTCCCTATTGAGTGTGTCTATAGTACTGTAATTGCCACCCTTACCTGATGGCTACTCCGACTGTCGTGCCCAAATGGAGTTTCAAGGGCTGTCACAAAAAGGTGGTTGGATGTGAAGGGAAGTTTGGTGTTCTTTACAATGCACTCTTTCACATGAATTTATAAAAAACTTTTACTCACCTTAAGGAAAATGCTTTTTCATTAAGGTGAGTGCAGAATTCCACTGAATATTTTATTTTATTTAGGTAGCTTAAAACAAAGACAGGTTTTTGGTTTTGTTTTTGATTTGGTTTCTTTTTTTTCCCTATGATCTTTTACACCAGAGCACTTTAATATTCTCTTGCATTCCTAGCTATATGGGTGCTACAGCCTTGATCTTTTTTATTATTTATTTATTTCACTGTAGTGCTCCTTAATTTGATGAGGCCATCTGAAAGCAGAGTGTCTGTCTTTAGGTCACACAGAACAAATGGAAAAGCACTTCGTTTTTTTAAAGGTTTTTCAGTCAGTTTTGTTTGAATTCTAGAGTAATCATTTCTAAAAAAGTAATTTTTATAGACTTATGCAGTGCTTTCTAATGATACATGAATATGAGCTGCCTGATTTCTGGAGTTTTGTGGAAGCAAATAAAGAGGCACAACTGTAAAATAACACTTCCTTGTAGCAGGGGACCATGGCAAATACTGTCATCCCATTTCTTGTCTGGCAGCCATCATTTGAAATGCTTTTTGAGATCTTCTCTTCAGTCTACAGCCTGAGACCCAGCTGTTGAAGAAAGATGGTTTTTTCACAGGGAGAGGAGAGCTGTAGGAGAGTAAGACTGTAATTAGGAGAACAGATATTTTTTTCTTTTCTCTGACCTTCCCTCCTTCCCCCCATTTGCTTTTTCTCATCCATTTTCATTTTAAGGAATAATATTTCAGAGGATTGGTCCCTTACTTATGGAAGGAATATAAGTGCATGGAGTTTTAAAAAAAAAATAATTTTAAAAAGTTTCTCAAGGTTCATTATGCTATAAAATGGTACTACGGATACGTTTCTTTCAAAACACAGTCTTGCCCTTATCTGATGCTCATGTTTACTTGCAGAATGAAAGCAAACAGGGCAAGAGGAGATTTTTTTATTTTAAACTTTCTTTCTGGTTGTAAATAACTTTTATTACACTTTTCATTTTTTTATTTTATTACACTTACTGTATGCTAAATAATATCCTTTTTGGAACTCCATTCTCTTTCTGAGCTGTTCTCTTCACAAGGTGGTTTTATACTACAGCTAAGATTTGACAAAGAAATAGCCACAGTGTGAATGTAGTAGTGAACACCTGTTACTCTCTCAGTTGGAGACAGGAGTGAAATCAAAAGAAACATTTAGGTCATTGGAAATCTCAGCCACTAAAAATTTGGATTTTGCACCTGCAGTTAGCCGAGGGTCAGATAAAGAGTAATTCAGGTGAAAATAATTAATGCCCATGAATTTATATAAATTACACAGAGACCTAGTGGAAAATTAGGTGTATTAATATGTTGGTTGTGTCCGTCAAGGGCAATTCAGCACTTATTGTTGTACTTTGAGGCAATAAATTGGTGTGAAGAGATTTTGAAAGTACACTTTGATTCTGTGTAATCTAAAGACTATGGAAAGATTATCAATGGAGTGCTTAATTTTGATGCTGGGGCACATTTACAAAATGATGCTTGATATTTTCTTGAATCTGAGGGTGGATATATGTGTATTTTGAAACTTGTCTTCTTAATTAATTACTGATTCTTACTTTTTTTTAACATTTCTGTAGACTGCTTGTGTTGTTTCTTATGATTGTCTACCAGACTAAATGCACAACTGTGGTGTATTTTTTTTTTGAGGAGATTATACTTGATTGCTTGCCTACCTTTTTGTTTTGTTTTTTTCAGTCATGCTACTTTATTACTAACCGTTGATCAAATCACAGAAATATCATTTAGGTTTTAGAGCTTAAAAGTAGTATCTGCATGCCTTTTGCTGCCACCTAGAGGTATTTCACCTGAGGAAAAGTTTGCAGTGGGGGAAAAATAGTCTGGAAAATGCAGTTATTGATTGTTCTATTTTTCAGAACTCTAGTAATTAATTTTATTAACGCTCAGCTTTCTTCATTTTTGTAGAATCACTACTTACTGTATATGTCAATTAGAGTAATTTAACTGTGGCGAGCCAAAAGTAAACATGAAGGCTTTTTATACATATATATATTTTTAAATGTTTTGCAGAAAGCTGTAGAAGAACCACTAAATGGTAGGTGATACTCAAGGCTTATCTTCTAATGAAGCGATTAATTATGAAACAAGGTCAAAAATAATATTAATTCTCAACACAACAACACTGAGATGGCAGATCGGTGTGTCAGCTTCTGTGGCTTTGTGAGTCAGTAAGAGTTTGGTCTCTGAATGAAATTATGCCTGCAGCTTCAGACCTCCTGTTTGACATTCTCATGCTTTGCTAGCCACTGGCATTATTTAACTGTTTAAGGACAAATCTAATATCTGATGATATTATAGCCAGCCTCTTCACTTTGCAAAAAGTCCAACTTCTAAGAGGAAAAAAAGGGACAAAGCTTGAAAGTTGATGTTAGTTCTGCGTGGACATTTATCTTGGTGAAATACTTAGGGTTTTGCTATAATCTATCCTTATCACTGTTCTTTTGGTATTTCTTTGGGTTGGAGAAACTCTGCAATGGTGTTGGGCTACTCTAATACCAGTTAAAATGGGGGAAATTTGGAAGGGATGACTGACATTTTTATTTTTGCTGTTCTGTTCACTATTTGGCATGCTGAGTAGTAGCAAGTAACCCACATTTTAGAATTAATCTGAATATTAATTATGAAGCATTTCTTGCTGTTTTGCTCATTACTAATCCATTTGCTTGGCTTTTAAAGATGCAAAAGGAGTGATGTTAGAATGATGGTAAGTCTAAATGTATTTCCAGATATTTATTTTAATTAATATGTAATTGGGGATTTTGATGTTTAGTTACTGATGCTAATATGGTGAAACTTGGAGGACAGGTTTCAGTGCAGGTGCTGTTCTTATTCAAATTATATTTCATTGAAAAGAAAGCATGCATATTTTCTGTATCATATATAGGGAAAGAATGTGTATTTCTAAACAGCGACGAGGATGAGCCAGGGAGAGAGAACTACTAAATATTATGTTTCTGATCAAATGTGGAAAGTCAAATAGTTTGTATGCTGCTTATATAGTACTTAAGATGCATGGGCTGTTTCCTTATGGTGGGTTGTTCTATTTATTTTTTGATTGTTTTTTTTTTGTTGTTGTTAATATAGCTGAGCATTCTCTATGTATTTAATTGGAAGTTCAGAGGAAAGTGGTTTAAAAGGAGACTTTGTCTCCCCTTACCCCCTTTAGATGTTACTTAAATTCTCTGGGGTTTTTTTGATTGTTTGTATTCCAATCAGATTTCACTCCATTTATTATTTTTCAGGGTCAGATAGTAGTGTTTAAAAACAAACAGAATTGAAACACATCTGCATAAGATTTAAGAAGGGTTTAAATAACTTCAACTTACTTTTGACAAACCTGAATTTTGAACTTCAAGATCTAAAGGTGCACTCTGGCTTCTGCCTGTTGGTTAGGCTTGATGTTTAAACATCTACCAAATGTGGTAAACAAAGATGTATGTTGCAGTGTCCTGGCCTAACTTAAGATTTCTTCTGATTTGAAATGTCAGTGCTGGGATTAGTCCTTTTCGATTTTATAGTAGCCTGTATGATTGCGACACCGACTACATGTAAATGGACTCCTCTTAATTTATAATAAGCCATGAAATGAGAGAGACTGCATTAACTTGCCCCAAAATTCCCAAACTGGTATTTGAAGTGGATAGCCAAGTTTGTGAAGATCCTTGGTTCCTGCAGCTCATATCCACCAGAAGAGTAACAGAATTTGCATGGGCAGATTATAGAGAGCTTAAAATCTAAGCTGTCATTGAAGATCTTTTATTAATTCTTTTCTACTCAGAAGCTGTACATAATTTTCATGGGAATAGGATAAAACAGCACATGTGGATGCTGTTGGTACTGCTGTTACTGCCTGGAAACTGAGCAAGCTTGTCATGCAGGATCACTAGACCCCTGACCTGATACTTCTGTATCAAATTGCAGTGTCTTAATAGTCAGGATAAAGGAGTAAGATCACTCTAAATCCGTTCATTTACTTGAAATATTTTTATATTGTGCTACTTTGTGCTAGAAGACATGAATTGACAGTGTGGCAGTGAATGAGGTACTAGTTAGCCCTAATTGGAAAACGGTACGTCAGTTGATTTTAAAAATAGGTTTCCTTAGAAACACTATGAGCTGCTAGGTTTATGTTACTTACAACTACTACCTGATTCTCCAGGCATGCCATAGGATTATTTTCTAAGCCAATACAAATACAAGTGCTTTTGCAGTACAAAGGACAACTGCATTGGTGTCTTATAAATGCATTGGTAAAATGAATACCTGTTAGTGCAATCTGTAGTAGGAGGAGCGGAAGGTAGGTCCTTCTTCAGAAATAACTATTGCTTGTTCTTCATAGCAGCAATTTCAGGTCAGGAAATAAATAGGTATTTGCCAGTCAATTGCATTCAAAACTGACCAGAAGGGAGATAAGGATGGGATTGGTACAGGTACCACATTCTGCTGCTTATTGTTGGAGAACAACAAGGAGTTTTGCTTGGAGATCAATAAAAATTGACTGTTCTTGGGTCTCAGTTAGGCTTACAAAAACCTGCCTTCTCTATTAGTGCTGCTTCCAAAAGCACAGAAATTGCTAATTAGCTACTTCTTTTTGACTTGTGGGGTCAAAAAATAACAGGTTTTACAGATGGAAGGCAAGGGCTCTGACATGCAGACCTTTCGAGCTCTACCTGCTTTGTACCTTAACCTTCCCTTGAAAGTTCACAAGCATACCCCAGAGGGGTGAGACAGATGCTGAAGCACACTAGCTTACAAAATGGCATGTGAAAGTAAATTCAGCATTAGGACTAAGGGCAGGTCAGATAACTACAGCTTATTCCAGGTCATGAACTGGAGCTCCAAGATGGTGTCATTTTGCTGTTATGGCAAGACTGAAACGTTGCTTGCTGTTAGTTCTGCTCTTTTCCATTATTTGAGTGCTAAGCATGCTTTTGAACTTGTGATATCTTTTTAAGCTGTAACTTTACGCAGCACAAAATGTTGCTGCTCATCCCAAACAATCTTTTTGTTGTTCTTTTTTTTTTTTTTTCCCCCAGAACTGAAGAGCTGTGTGATATGTGAAAAGTACACCGTTGTTGATACACCGTGGCCTTGAAGATGCACTACTCAAAGAGAAGAAATTCAGGAAACTAGTTGTTCTGCATGTGTGGCAAAAGTGCTTTTGATATAAATGATGTAATTTTATAGTCACAGCAGCTGTAGCGAGGAATGTGTGTGTTTTGCCCACATGTGATCTTTATTTTCTTGATATGGTATAAATGATATGGTTGAGGGTGAGAATATAAAAAGCACTGTTTGCCCACTACAGGGTCTCCCTGCAGTAATCCTTAGTGGTATTATTTTTGAAAACTATCATTAGTCACCGCTTTGGTAATGGGCGTGCTCAGCCCAAAGATTGCAATACCATTTAGACTATTGGTTTTTTTATTTGTGTGCATGGGCAAGATATGGTTATGTGTCTATGATACAAGCAGGAAGTAGAGATTTTACAAATACATCTTTTCTGAGATTCAGCAAAACTGTTATAAAAAATATAAATAAAATGCTTATTCACAAAGTTGCGTAAGTACAGAGTTTACTCCCAGTTCTCAAGTTATCAACCGGGTTCTCCTAATTCCACAAATCTGTAGTAGCCCTCTCCATGGGCAGTAGTCATGTCTGCTCTGGTGGCCAATATTTTAGTCCAGTCAGAGAGCTCCCCGTGCCTCTTCCCTATTTGATGAGAAACTGCTCAACTGTTTGAGCCTAATTCAGCACTGGAATTATAGAGCACAGCAGCTAGTAATTTTCATGCTGAATGTGGTTCTTGTTTGTGTTCATGTCGTGCAGTGTTTGGTACTGGAAGCAATTTCAGAATTTCTTAACTCGGTGAATTTGTAAAACTCGTTGATGCTTCATAAAAATAGGAGCTGCCTATTTAGTGTATTTTTGACAGAGTTTTAAAATCTGTTTTCTTGAATCGAAAAAGGAGCTATTTAATTTCTGACACAAGCTTGTGGTGCTGCCATTACAACACAAATACATGAAATGGAAGATAAGTAGGAGGAGCTGATGAGAAGTGAGGGGCTCAGTTTCTGTATATATGTAAGTGGTACGGGTAAAAATCAATTTTCCAGGACTTGCACATTCCATGAGATGTTACCACGTTTTACAACTGTTTTGAAAATTGTTCCAATGTAGTTAGTTTTTCTTGGCCTTTATAAATACTTTGTAGAAATCTTCACACTGCCTCCTGTTAGTACTAAGGTAATATATTTCAAAGGCACATATTATTTTCTCCTAACCATTTAAAACTTTGTTTGGATAGCTCTTGCCAAACAGTAATGTAATAAAATCCATGGTTTTAAAGATTCTGAGTAATTAGGCACCTCAGAGTTGGATGTCACATGCTAAGGTTCATGTCCATGTTGCAGAGATTCAGGTCTCTGTATGTTGAGCTCCAAGTCTCAATGCAGACACCTTGCATAAAGAATTCAGCAAAATAAAATTGAGGTATCCGATTTTACAATATTTGCTCTTGCAAACTGCCCTCTTGCTAGAGCTGCAGGACTGATCTGGTTAGAGGAACACATGGTCCAGCCCTCACTAAAATCAGTGGAGCTGGTCATAGTGAAGAGGGTTATCCATGTGATTATACATTTAGGAAGCACACATGGTTTATACTTGCTTTCATACCTTCAAGTGTCTCAGTAGGAGTACTCATAATAAGATTTGAGCTCCTATATATAAATCTTTTGATACAGGTTTTTCCATAATCACTGCAATCTCTACCTAAAGATGGGAGATTACTCCCCATGAACAATTCAGTGTAAGAATGTAACTGATTAAGTGCTGTGCAGAGCTCCCTGTTTATAACTAGTGATTCCCTCTAGCAAGTTGAAAGTTAAGCACTTGAGGAGTAAGAGCAAACCAACTGGAATTCTGTTGAAGTATTTTGCCTTACAAAAACCATTATGTATGATAGATTTATGTTAACTTCTGTAAAGCAAACTGCATTTGTGGTACTGTGGGGTGAGACCAAGCTCTTACTAGGCATTGCCAAAACACAAGGAGCTCGGTGGCCATGTACAGGATGCAAAGTCAATTGCCCCAGAAGTGGGAGAAACCCACCATCCTGTCGTTGTATTAAAGGGCTTTGCTCTGGAGTTCTTGTAGGTACAAATTTAAAAGTGAGAGTTTAAAAAGTCATTGTTATACCCAGCCCTTTCCCACCAGTAATTTCAAACCAAAGTTGTTCATAACTGTATGGTTCCATTTGTGTGTGTATGTACGTGTGTATATATAAATATATAGACATTTTAAATATCTATACATCTATAGTCTTTACCTAAGAAGATGTTTTTATTTATGAAATAATTTTGTAAATATTGTGCTAATATACTTAAAAAATAAAGTAATTTTAAGTTGGTTTTGTGAGAGATTTTCTTGTTGCTATGACACTGAACTTCTGTAATTTCACAGTCGTAGCTCCTCTCCCTGCCTTTACACCCTCTCCCTCTACAGTACTTGGATGTACTGGAACGTTCTCAGTGTTACTTAGGCTGCCGCAGATGGGAGTTTTCATTGGGAGATCTTGGTGTTTCTCATTAAAAAGATGATCCAGTTGGGGAAAAAAGTACGTAGGTTGCCCTTGGATAACTTCGACTTCAGCCATTGAATGTTGTCACCCATGTATGCAGTGAGAGGAAATACAAGCTGAGCTGTAACTTTTAAAAACACAGCAGAGCAGTGCATAAGAAGGACATAGACCTGATGGAACGGGTCCAGAGGAGGGCCACAAAAATGATTAGGGGGTTGGAGCACCTCTGCTACGAGGACAGGCTGAGGGAGCTGGGGTTGTTCAGCCTGGAGAAGAGGAGGCTCCGGGGAGATCTAATAGCGGCCTTCCAGTACCTGAGGGAGCTACAGGAAAGCTGGGGAGAGTCTGTTCACAAAGGCTGGCAATGACAGAACAAAACTGGAGAAGAGCAGGTTTAGATTAGACATTAGGAAAAAGTTCTTTACTATGAGGGTGGTGGAGCACTGGAACAGGTTGCCCAGGGAGGTGGTTGAGGCCCCTTCCCTGGAGACATTCAAGGTGAGGCTCGACGAGGCCCTGGGCAACCTGGTCTAGTTGGGGGTGTCCCTGTGAGTGCAGAGGGGTTGGACTAGACCTTTATAGGTCCCTTCCGGCCCAGATGATTCTATGATACTTCTAGTCAGTCTTCACAATGCTGAAATGGCATTTCTGTGAGAAGGGATGTGTTACTGCTAAAGCACTACTGCCTAGGTTCCAGATCTTCTGAAGTTGTATTTGGCATTTGTTTGAGAGTGGAGAAATGAGGGAAGGTTGTGAAGTCCTTTCTGGAATTGTTTCTGCTCTTTCAGTCCCATTCAGTGGAGCGGAGCTGATGGGAACAGTCACCGCTGTTAGCGATTACCTGCTTGTTCAGGGTGGTTTGAAACATGGCTGTTGCTTCAAGATCTATTCTGAAGTCTTTCATGATTTCCCTCTGCACATTTTCCTCTCTAAAGGAGCAATGCACCATAGTTTGAGCTATGAAATTTAAAAGTTGCGGAATTTTGCTGCGCAGGGACCTAATTGCAAGGTAAAGTATGAACTCTTGAGTGACCCTTGTCCAAAAGCACAGCAAAACTGCGTGTTTGAACCTTGGGGTGAGAAAAATGGGGCTAATCTAAATGGAAGTGGTGAGGGAATATCTCAAAGCAATCACATCTAATAGACTGTTCAAATCAGGTAAGGTGGGGAAACCAACCCAAACCTGAACTGTTCAGTCCAGAAACCACCTGAAAGCTTCAGTGCTTTAGCAGAGCTCCGTAATCGAACATTTCCTACTCTAGTTACCTGCCTAGTGGCAAAAGCGAGCATCTTCTAGTTCCTTCTATGTAACGCAAGTGTGGTCTTTATTTTCTCCAGCAAATAATTATTTTGTGCTTTGTGTTCTTTGCCTTTGCCATAGAGACAGTACAGTCTTGGAGTTAAATACATCTTGCTTCAAAACTTCTGTGATGAAAATAGCGTGTGAGCTGGACTGTCTCTCTTCCTAAGTGCTCACAGTTGCCTTGTTGCCTACTGTGCATGCTCCTGAAATCTGGTGAGGGTACGGGGTGAGCTGGTGGGCTCCAAACCCTGCACAAAGTGTCAGCGCTGAGGGTTGGCCTTCACAGGCCAACTTTTCTGCTGCAGCCAGGAAAGGAAGGAGTAATCATAAAGTATAAGAAAAGGGCAGAGGCAGCCCATTTCAGTGGATTGATGAGTTGGGAAGAAACTTTAATACACAAATGTAAATAGCATGGAGACAAGGATCATCTGCTTTGGGGGAGTAGGACTGCAGTGTTGAAACAAGTTTTGGTTTCCTTCTGTTCTTTTACTTGCTTGCTTGTTTTTAATAACTACAGACAGTAGGCTTTTGAAATTACTGGACTGGAGAGTGGGTGCAATGAAGGGAAGAGAGACTCATGAATACACACTTGGGGGAAGAAGTATTTAAAAGGGCTTAGGAACTGCAGATTTGCCAGAAGAGTGTGAACAGTCTCTGCAGCTTGACTAACAGCGGTACTTTAAGACCCTTCAGGAGGCCTAAGAGTTTATGCAGTGCCAGCTTCTGTATGTGACCAACCAAGTAGAGGTACCTGGGGACATACAGTCACGTGAAGTCACTTCCACACCTCAGTGCTGTCCCTTGGGCGTAGTAACTAACTGGTGCAGATTAAGGTTTAGCATGCCTTCATCTTGAATTGGAAACTGTTTAAAGTACTAAGTTTTACCTGTAATCCACAATTTATGTATTTGCAGGTAATGAAATGGAAAAGGCGGCGGTGGGACTGGAACCCTATTACCCCCTGAGCCCCTGTCAAACGGCCAGCCCTCTCGGCTACGGGGACCCGCGTTCGGCGCGCACAGCGCCCCCTACAGCCCGCACATCGCCTCCCCCGGCCGCGCCGCCCCGACCCCCACAACCACCGCCCCGCACCCCGCTCTGCTCCCCACAACACCACGCACCGGCCCGACCCCGACCCAGCCTTCCCTGTCGCGGTTTGATGCCCCTGGTGCCTCTTCCGCTGCTTCCACGGTGGCTCTCTCAGGCCGGGGGGGGGGGGACAGGTGGACGTGCAGCTCATCATCTCCTTCCTCCCTGCCTTCAGGAGGCGGGGAAGGGAGCCCGAGCCTGGCTTTGAGGAAGAGGATGAGGATGAGTAGGAATGCATGCGCCGTAGAGCCGGGTCAGGATTTGCCTCGTAGTGCACCACCCACCCTACCACCCTTCCAGCTGTGTCCAGGTAAGGTGATTCCTCGATACCAACATAGCCCTCTTAGGTTCCCCTCGCTGCTACCCTTTTTTCCTCATACCAGCTCTCCAGTGAATGATATAAACCAAGTGTAATGGGCAATCGGGGAAGAGAAAAAAGAATCACCAAATAATTCTGGACCACGTGGCTGGTTTTGGCATTTGGAATGTAAGACCAGAGCACCACAGCATAAACAGCTTCACGTGTCACAGCCAGTGTCACTGCTGGTGGCAGAAGGCAGTGTGACTAATGTATGACAGGGTATTTCGCGACTGTGCCAGTCATGGTGAAGGTAACGGTGGAGAAGGTGGTTCCTGCCCTGTCCCAGGGCTGTCTAGATGAGCTACAAACACTTCCTTAGAGACAGCCTGAGCTCTTGACAGGCTCTGATGGTGAGTTCATACCTTGATGCATGGCAAAAAAAAGCAGAAGGGAAAAGATGCTACAACGAAATGATCAGCACAAGAGAAAAGCCCTGTGTCAAAACATACAGGACACTACTTGTTTATTTACCAACACTACGAACTTCACCACATGCACTTGGTGAGGGACCGCTCCACGACTGAACTTGCTCTTGATGCAGATCGCAGCCTCAGTGTGGGAAACCTGAACAAGATAACCTCCTTTAGTACACAGCAGGATGTACCAGCCCAAAATCTGGCCCCAGGTGAGCAGCGAAGAGAAAGTGCTGGGACCTCACAACCCTTGAAGAGAAAAGCAGACACACTGGCAAAAGGGAGGAGGGGAGGGAGACTTCAACAGCAGCTTTTCCATGTCAAGCTGGTTGAGAAGCGGGTCACATCAGCATGAAGCAGTTCTAATTGGTGGTACAGTTTACCAAAGTATGGGCTAGGCCTTCTCTTGCCTTTAGCAGAGTGCTGCTCTGACACCTTCAACTTCCCTAGCTGTGCTCCACCAGGACACTTGAGGCCCTTTGGCAAGTGACAGAAGCCTCCATCTTACTTTGATACTGACCCCTGTTGTTTGCCATCACCAGCTCCGCTCAGGTTGGTTGCAGCCTTCCTGAGGAGGAGGACTGAGACCAGTTGTTTCACTCCAAAACATCCCAGCATCTTGGAGTCACATCTCAATACCCATCTCTTCATTTGAAAAGTGTCCCCCCTGGCCCTAGCCTCCTTCCTAGGGAGTGCTGATGCAAGTGAGATGCAGCCAATCATGAGGCTTGCACTTTGCTCAAATCCCACAGCGCTGGAGAAGTATTAAGGACAAATACAGGATAAAAGGGGAGTGTCAAACCTGCAAGCTTTGAAAGCATTGCCCTAGACAGCTATACATAAACAGAACTGTGTAGAGTAGGGTTGATGGTTGGACTCAATGATCCAAAGGATCTTTTCCAACCTGAATGATGCTAGGATTCTAAAATAACTTGGAAGCTGTTAAATTATTTAACCTGAGCCAACACCTACATGTATCTATGTATGTGTTCATGCACATATGCAACCACATAAGTATTTTCTGTGTATTTCCAACCAGGAGGAGATGGATAACACACAGCCAGCTTCAGGAAGTGCCGCCACCTGGAAATGATCGTCTATAGCTACAGCAGAGGAGACAGAGGGAAGGGGGAAAAAAAGGAATGTGCCACAGCAGGCAGACACATCAAAATCTAGGCAGTGCAAACAGAGAGGTGTTTCTCTAGCATTTGAAGGATTTGGTTGAATCCAAGCTGGCTGAGTCAGCTCACACTGTTGTTGAGAAACGGATTGCATCGGGCTGGAGAAAGAAGAGGAAAGAAAAGCAACCGAGGAAAGAATTGTCCACCATGTCTCCTCCCCAGTGGGGAGCTGCTGCCACATACAGTGCCAGCGGCATGGCACCAGCACGTGGTGGGAGTGATGGCCTGCAGAGACCTTAAGTCCCTGCTGCCCTTTTGTCCCAGGGCAGCTCAGCTCTCCCCAGCAGCTTGCTCACCTGCCCCTGGTGGGGATGGGAGAGACAATCACTGAAGGATGGAAGTGCAAAAACTCTGGGTTGAGATAAAGGCAGTTTAATAAGTAAAGCGACACCTGATCACGTAAGCAAAGCAAACCAAGGAATCATTCACTGCTTCCCATCAGCAGGCAGGTGTTCAGCCATCTCCAGGAAAGCTGGGCTCCATCACCTGTGATAGTTACTTGGGAAGACAAACGCTGTGACTCTGAACATCTGCCTCTTCCTTCTTCTTCCCTGTCTTTCTATGCTGCGCATGACATCGTATGGTCTGGAATACCCCTCTGCTCAGTTGGGGTCAGCTGTACTGTCTCTGTCTCCATCCAACTTCCTGTGCACCCCCAGTCTGCTCGCTGGTGGGGCAGGGTGAGGAGCATGAGGAGCAAAAAAGGCCTTGACCCTGTGTAAGCACCACTCAGCAATAACTAACACATCCCTCTGTTACCAGCAGTGTTTTGGCTGCAAATCCAAAGCATAGGCCCATACAAGTTGCCATGAAGAAAATCAACAACATCCCACCCAAACCCAGTAGACATGGGAATCCCAGTCTTTCCTCCTAGAGCGGCAGTGACAGCCATAGATCTGCAGTACCCATGGCCACAGCTGGTAAAATCGAATGCTGCAAAATCTACAAAGCTAAAATAACCTCCACCTTTGTTCTCTCTTTTTAAAATTCCAGTCTCAGATGTTTTTGAAAACTCAAGGCTTGTGTTAATGGGAATTGTGTGCTCTTTGTATTTCCTCTAGCTTACTTACAGTTCTTCCTTGCAGAAGAAAAACTGGTTATCAAGACTGAGTGTAGTGCAACTATTTAACCTCTTTCTAAATTTTAACCGTTCTCAGTTTCTAACTGTTCCTGATGGCATACACCTTCATTGAAAGAAAAGCTATCCCTCCTGGCCATTGAATCCTTTAAAATGTCAACCTTCCACTTATTGCAAACCAGCTATCCAGTATCCTCCAGCTAGGCAGTATCCCAGTGGACTTATTTTTAAAGATACCTAATGAATTTTGGCTGATCCAACATGTGATTTCTGAGGTTGTGATTTCAAGGCTTGGTATGGTCAGAAGGTATAAAATAAAAGCAGAATGTTTGGATGGATTGAGCTCCTCAAACAATGCATCGATGGAGCAGAACGGTTACTTCTGCAGTGATGTAGGACTTGGAGCTGCATTGATTAACGTCTACATTTTTCAAAGCCACATTATAGCCCCATTGCTTTATCTAGGCCTGCAGGACATCAGAGAGATCTATTACAATGGTAATCAGATTGTGAGGGTGGATGTTGCAATTCTGAGAGCTAGACCCGCAGGTGAAACCTCCTGTCACGATGGAACAGATGTGACTACAGCTCAGGGAAAGGACACGGTGGAGAGTCTGAAACTAAGTTTCATGGAAAGGGAAAAAAAATCCCTTGTGATTCCTGGGATGGGCAAGGTGTACATTTGACTGGAAGAACACTGGGGACTTGATGACTCATGCAAGAGGCCAAATAGAGATCGTGAAGACAATGGGAGCAGTGAGAATCATTTCCATGTGTATCCCCACCCAATTATTGCTTTGGTTTGTAGCAGCAACTTGTTTTGGGAGCAGCCTGCAGGACTCACAAAAAGAGAAGCAAAACACGCTGCTTTTCCCTGGAAATACCTCTGAAAACATGTCTATGTCCCATGCCAAAAAGGCACACGGCCATCCTCCTGTGAGGAGGAGGATGGCCAGCGTTACAACTTAATGACTTATCCATGCATTTCAGAGAGCGGGGCCCATCTTGCCTCCAGAGGCTGTTTGTCTTTGAGGATAATACTCTTCAAACTGGCAGAGGTTCTGTTATGCAGAGGATTATATCTGCTAAAATAAAGCTAAAATAGAGCAACTGGGAAAATATGTCATGATTATTCATAAGGGCCAATTAAAAAAATGTTTTTAGTGGCTTAATTCTCCCTTGGTGAGTGAGGTTGCTGGATCTGTGCTTTGTTTTGATTCAGATGCTATCTGCAGCAGGGTGAATCACTTGAACTGAAGCTGTGAGCTTTTGAAATACCAACTTTTCTTTAGGGAAGCAGAAAAATAGAGCCAGAACTTAAATTCAGCTGATTTAAATAAGCACTCTAAAAATACCTGCTTAAAAATTCGGGTGTATTTTAACCTCTCGACTTATTAAAACAAAGAAAACTCAACTTTTAGACAGGCTGTTTCAACAAATATGAAGGTCCTTATACTGCTTTGAAACCTTGTTGTGTGGCCAAAAATATCCTTGAGGAAGGGGGGGGGATGAGAAGGTTAGTAGAACAAAATGTCTGCCTTTCTTGAAGTGTATTTTTGGGGTTTTACACAAGAGAAAAACAATGTTCAAGGGTTACAGGTGCTGCTTCAGCCCAACCAAGTAAGACCGAGCACCACAACAGCCTGTGGCACCATGCCTGGCTTTCCCAGCCTACAAGGGGCCATGGTTTAATCTTCGTTCCCCAAGGGCAGGGGATGCTGGTGTCATTTTGCCTGCTACTGCGTGCTGCTGTACAAATTAAAAAAACTAATTACAATTACTAAAAGATCACTTTTTTCCATGCCCAGCAATGTGTAGCACACCAAAATCAGCCCTGTTCACTGACTTGAGAGCAGAAATACAGTGCCATCTCTTCTGCAGGGCCGCTATTAGGGTACAACAGGTCAGAAGATGGCCTTAAGGTACTTGTTAACTGTCTTGAGCCCTCTCCTCCTGCTCTACTTTCCACTTATTCGTGGCACTCGGAGCAGCCAAACACGGTAGGAAGCAGGGCTACTGGCACTGACTGTGCCAGGCGTTGGCACTGCTCACCACGGGCTGGTGTGGTCCTCCCTTGCTTGCGGGCGATGCAGCTGAGGGCACCCCATGTCTGCCTTCTCCCATCCCAGCTGCATGGGATTTGAAGTTGCTTTTCTGTTTTGGTTTTCTTCAGCAATGAGTTGGTGGTGATGTGTCCCCCGTTGCAGCAGCACTTAGGCAGACACAAGGAGCCCAGTACACGTTCTTAATTTTCTGTATGGCAATCACTAGTTACCCCAGTAAGGAGACAGAGGAACTTTTACTGTTACACCGTGATATAGAAGGTAAGTTTTTAGATGTGTCACATACATACATAGATAAATACATACATGTGTATGATGCATACACTATACCATACAGTGAGTGCACCATAGTCTGTGAATACAGGCAAGGGTGGCCTTATTTTGCAACCAGTGATGATACATCAGCTTGGAAAACACAGAAAGCAATGGTTGATTAGATCTTGTATTTTTCACTGTACATTTACTTAACTCCAATATCTTGCAGGCTTTATTAATAGACTTTATTAAAAGCTTAATCCTTCTGTCCACTCAGCTAGAGGCTGAAAAGCCCATAATATATGGTCTCCAGGGGAAACCTTCAGCAGAAACCAAGAAAGCAAGCTCAACAGTGCAACAAGATAATTTAAGGGCCAAACCCATGTTTTCCTTACCAGGAGACCTTCTACCTACAAGCCTACAACACAGAGCTTTCCTTGGCCGTCATGGAGAGTTGGAAAGAACTCCTCCAGCAGGGTCCAGAGCATTGGCCAGGCTCCTTGCTGTCAGGGCCAGGGGCTTGCAGGTGGGGAGGCACAAGCTGGCACCAGTGGCAGACATGGACTGGACTTCCCTGACGTCTGGTGTGAGCCCAAGGAGGGATGTCCATCCAGGATGTATGCAGCAGTCACGTGGTCCCAATTTGCTTGGCAGCAAAGGTTTGGGCAAATAAAAGCACCTGCGCTGCCACCCCAGCTGTAGCTACTCCCTGTTAGCCAGAAAAATTACACTACAAGGAACAAGCAATTAGTCAAAACTGGTAAATTGAAAGTGTATCTATCTGCAGATACAAGTTTTATTTTACTCGAGTCAAAGCCTACATTGTGTTTGGTGCCTCACGAGTACACAGATATTCTGAAGGTTTCCAGTAGAATGCAAATGCTGGAGAATAACACATGCTTTTTAAGAAGAGTGAAAGCATCAAGTCTCAGAAGGAGAGGGCAAGAGCAGCAGGGATTTGTAAAGGTGATAGCAGAAAGGAAGTAGAACAGGTTTGGGGCTGGCCAGTAGCCAGAAAAAAAAAAAAAAAAGGCAAAGAATTTGGTGAATTTGCAAAGGTAGAAAAGGGGAACTAAGGCATAAAAGCTTTGACAAAAATAGCCATATACTACACTTTTCCCCAAATAAAAGAAAAACTGATGATGCCACAAAGTGACTGAAACCAAGAAGCGAAAGGTATTTGTGGGAATCTCTGTGCCCTGTGCGTTTGTAAGTGACATAACTCTATCCTGAAAAGCAATGACAAATAGGTTCCTGATGTGTCCCACACCCCATCCTTGTATATGTGTTTCACCAAGAAGTGGCCCAGATAAACGTTTTTAATCTCTTAAACAGGACCTATGAGTGTGGTTTTTTTTCTCCTCCATTTTTCCTAGATAGGCTCATCACCAGAGTGTGTCATTTTTTCCTAAATGGCAAACCATGATTGCTTTTCAGCTTGCTTGTAGCAGGGGGAGTATTTTATCTGAGTCACCAGAGCCATCTGTTTTAGACAAATATTTTAGTGAATGATCTCTCTTTTATAGTTAGACAATTTCTTTATTCTCCCATTTAAGGCTCAATTACATGAAATAAAAAGCGAGGTGGCCTCTCACTGGCTTGCTCATCCTCCCTCCACGAGCACCTGCTGGCATTAAACTAAGCCCCTCACCCAACTTCAGCACCACCAAATATTAAAATGAGCTGTGGACAGATTTCCAAGCTGGATTAGAGCTGTGGAATACAGTTTAAAAAGAAAGACTTTTCGCTTCCTAGGCCTAGTGGTGAACAACTCTTCAGTTCCCTGCAGATCAGTCAGGAGGTGGTGGAGGTGGGGGTTCCCCAAGACATCAACATGTATCTGTTTCCTACAGACATCATTTGAGGTTCACAACCAACGTTTCCTCAGTATGGCAAGTTCCTCCCTTCCTTCCCTGGGTTCCTGCTATCAGTGGCATTTGCTTCCCCTTCTCCTTCCTGCCTGCCCATCAAACCCCAAGTGAAACAGCCTCCACAGCACACGTGTCATGGTGGCTTCTCCTTGTGATTGGGCAGCACCAGACTTGGCAGCATCCTCTCCCATACCACACTGCAAGCAAGACTGGCACCACCAGGATGGCCACTTTCCTGGTGTCCCTCCACACATGGCTGTGCAGTGTGGGTGGCTTCAGCCCAGCTGTGCTCCTGGCCCCAAACTTGCCACAGTGCCAGGCAATGCCCAGGCTCCCGGCAGTGTTTTTGGCTGAGGCTGGTGAGGAAGCTGTGGCACGTGGGGTTTCTGTTGGCAATGTCTTGTCACCCATAGCCGTGACCATACCCACCATGTGTGTGAGACCAGCAGTCCCTGAGCCCTGGGATGTTGTGGCTCACCATGGTGGCCAGCCCAGCTACAAGCCTTGGGACATTGTTTAACAGGAAGCATTTTTTCTAAAATAATAATCCACCAGTGCTGGTTAGTGGTGGTGTTACACATTGTGTCTCCAGCGCCAGCCCTGCCTCTCCCACACAGCATCAGAATTGCAAATATTTGATACGATAGAAATATTTGAGCTGATAAAAACTTTCCACAGAAACAGCATAAGAAAACCATGAAACAGTTAACTAGAAATAACGTTAGGAATAGACTGGATGCAGGAAAAGCAGTTGTTTTGGAGACTTCTGCATTTACTGTCTGAGCAGTGCTTGAGACCCTGCACGTGATAACGTCGCATGGATGCAGAAGGAAAAGAGCCCAAACTCACAGCTGAAGGCCCGGCAGCGATGTGGTCCTATCGGAGATGCCACCACCACTGCTCTTGCTCAGCCTGCATGGCCCAAGGCACATGGCCCCAGCCATCGGTGACCTGCTCCCCCCTTGCACACCAGCCTCCGGACCCCAACATGTGGCGGCACGAGGCTCCTGGGAAGGGGCCAGGGTAAGCACTGATATTTTGGTGTGTGTCATTTGCCCTCGGTTTGAGTGCAGCTCAAAAGAAGAGGGGTTTGGCTTCCCCTCTCTGCACTGAGAACCTGGGAGGTGCCCACCCCGCTGAGGTGTGTGAAGACTTTCATCTCCAGACTTTCATCTGCACTTGCTCTCCTTTGCACCCGGGGGCTGGTGGCACTGCCCAGGCAGCTGAGACAAGGCAGGTTCTCCCCAGGGTCCCTGTCCCTCCCCATTAGCCAGCAAGGCGAAGCAGCACGAGGAGGAGGTGAGTGTTTTTTCAAATGACTCGTTGGCAAGTAATTTGCTGCAGTGAACTGGAGCAAACCAGCTGCGTCAATGACTCTGCATTGAAATTTCATTTCAGGGGTTTTATAGATGACCCAGTGTAGTCTGTCTGTCTGTCTGTCCCCACGCACATGCACTGCAGGTCCCCAGTGCACGCTTGGCTCGAAGCTGTCCACAGGGGGATCCCATATGTCCCCCTTGGGGCTTGTTTGGATTTGGGACATGCCTGACCCAGAGCTTCCAGGTGACTAAACGCCAGAAGTAAATGAATGTGTATGAACCACTGGCCCCCGCCCCATGCAGGGAGGTCACCACAGCAGCTGATCCAACATCACACAGCTCCTCCAGACCAACACAGCCAGAAAGAGATGAACTGAACCAAAACACTATTGAATACACCAGTTCAACAGCAAATCTGGCATGACTTGGTGGTTGTATGGGGTCCCTTGGGTTTGGGTGGGATTAACCCATCCTCACTGGGTGTTTGGGGCCAGTTCTACTGTGCTTGCCCATGATAAACTGAAAATTGTCTTTGTGTACATCAGGCCAGGGCTTGTCTACGTTTCAGTTTTGTATTAAAGAGATTTAACAGTGCCTTGTTGTGGCTAAGCTTGCAACAGCAACTAATCATTGTAAACTGTATGGATATAAGTGGCTCTGAAACCATGACAGGAATGTAATCAACCAAGTACGTACTACTTGAAAAGCATCAGTGCTTGCCTGGGTCTGCAGGAGACCGATAACCTATGGGCACACTGGGCCTTTGGATAGTTTGAGAGTCATTTGAGTTTGCTAAATACCAAAAACTAACAGAAAGCTATGGATTGCATTATTTTTTAATGATTCTGCACTGATTTCCATCTTCTAGCAATAGCAGTCGCCTCTCCCAGCAACTCAGGGATACTTCCAGGAGTATCACACCTGTTGTTTGATGCTGCTCTCAGAAGCATGACCCCTAGTTCTTGACTGCAGTGTCAAAAAACGATGAAACTACAGCTGAGTCTAAGAGCTTGTCCTCTTTATGCCATGCTTACACCTCCAGCGCTTTACTTGGGAGGGGCTTGACTTCTGCCACAGCTCCCTCTGTGGGGCTGCTGGTGATTATTTGCCTCCCCATCAAAGGCTGTACCTGAACTACCAGCCAGCCAAAGTCCTTTCATGTTCAGGCAGTGGTTCAGTTTGGATCACGTCACGGGATGAAAGAAGTCTGGGGAATAGAGGTGAGAGTGAATGACAGAAACTGGTTTACATGAAAATGAGTGGTGCCAGTTTAACAGCTCCCAAGAGCTGGAACAACACTGGTGAAAAAATGTCTAGCATCTCAGACTCCAGGCTTGCAGTGATTTAAACTGACTCTAGTTGATTAAAGCTTCCTGAGTCAGGCAGGAGAGATGCTTTCCCACGCCTCCCTGCCCCCAGCTCCCGGTAATGGGAGGGGATTTACCTTCAATATCTGGTAATAAAAAGAAAAAACAAAAGGAAAAGCTACCTCAGATATCTTTTGGGAAACACTTTGGGAAACACGTGCTCCACTTTGGCAAAGAGGAGCCATCAGAGATACTCTTGAAGTTGAACACTTTGGGGAGAGCTGACTGCAGGGACAGAGCCAGGGCCCAGGGTAAACCTCTACAATAAGATAAACCCACAATTGGGTGGCAGCTCAGTTTCACAAGGACTGGAGCCTTGGACAAACTTGTTTTGGGCAGTTGTGACCTTCTTTCAGCTTGTGTTTTGCTGTAAGAACAAATTGCCTGGTTGTTGCCCAGCTTGCTTTTAGCTTTAGCTTTGCTTTGTGCAAGGAAATGATAGCAAGGGTTTGTCAGACTCTTACCACCTGAGTGATCCTTGTGTAACTACAGCTGCAGACAATTAAAAAATAAAAAAAAGAGGAAAGACTACTCAACCAGACTGCTTCAAATGTATAAAAAAATAGCCTCAAATGGGCTCTTGACCAAAGAGGAAGAAACACAGCCATTGATGTCCCACTCCTGGCAAAGAAAAGGGGATGTAGGGCACATGCCATACCAATGCATGGAACCAGTAAAGTAACAAAAAATTAGCAGTATGGGTTATAAATTTCAGTAACATGGTAATTAATAGAACTTGTTGGGGTTTATTTCAGTTAAACTGGCAAGGCTTTGTTGGACAATGAATATACTTGTTGCTCCATGTAGTTGAATGTAGTTCTTCAGCCCACATGAATGGCATTAAACCTGTGTAGCACAGCAAAGCAGAAGAGCTTTCCTTCAAAGTACTCACAGAACTTTTTTGACCAGACCTAGGAAAATATTGTGGAGCCAAGTGCATTGGCTAGGGAGCAGGGAGAAGCAAGCAGCATTGTCATTCATATCCTTTTATTAAGTGGTTCTAATCAGGAGGTTAGTCCTTTTCTACATGATGACAACCCTTGCCAACACCAACACCCACAAGATGGGAATAGGGGCTGGAGCAGAGGCTGGTAGAAGAGGTGATGGCACACCGCAGGGGTGGGAATTCACATCCATTGCAGCTCTGCAGTCCCGGCCTTTGAAGGCATAAACATTCAGGTAGGACTATTCCACTCCCACCTGGGATTTCCCCCTTTCCTTGCCCTCCATTCCCTCCCTCCTCCCCTATGGTGCTACAGCGCAGGCATCCCCAGCTGTGCTGCAGGGGTCTCCCCTTCCCTCCAGATTTAATCTTTAGATCTTCTTCATCAATGGTGCTTTTCCAGAGCTGCTATACCCAGCCCCAGTGCTTTTGGAAGAAGAAGAAGAAAGCAGAGGACACTGGAAACGGGTGGCAGTAGTGGCTGTGTGCCCTGAGGGGCAGTGGGGCAGCTGCTGACTGCCAGCCTTTGAATGGCTATGCTCTGCTTGTTTACTTACAGAAAATATTGATGCTGAGACCTTTTTTTTTTTAAATGTCAGAGAGCTAAGCATGTTTAATTCCTATTATTATCAACAGGAATTAGACATCCAGCCAGTTGGGGGAAAAAGAAAAGAAAAACATGAAACACCTGGCTGATGCTGTGGTGATGAATCAACCACGCTCCAGCCCCCAAAGGATGAATCAAGTGTACTGATAATCCAGACCTTTCTAGCAACTAAAGTTTGCCCTAAAAGTCCATGCGTTATGAATACACCACCTTTTTCAGTGTCATGAAAAAGAAGGCAATAATTAATTTACACATAAATACATATGAATATTTTCCATTGGCCTTTAAAGGACCTGCTTTAAAAAAGATCTTTACTGGATGTCGCTCATTTATAAAATAAACTGTTGAGTTAGAAACCAAAACCAATTGGTTGATTTCTCATGAGGTGGAAACTCCACTGACTGCAAGTGCATTTAGGGCACGGCAGCAAAAGCATCCCTCCCAGCAACAAAAGAAACACTGGGGGAGGAACCTAAAAGTCCCTTCTGCCGGCTGCCTGGCGGGCTGCCCTCCTGCCTGTAGCTTTTACATCCTGCCCGCTCTCACCCTTGCCAGGGCCTGTCGTAAAGACCCGATGGCTAATGAAGCCATGAACAGCAATGCATCGTTGGGCAATGAAACACGCAGGGGATAAATAGGGGGCTATTGACAGAGGTCTGGGGTTCTATGGCTCTGCTTTCACCCAGGGGGCTCCAGACCCTCCAGGAAAGTGATTTATGGCCTCCAGATGGAAGGTGGCTTGGCCTGCCCCGTGCAAATAGCAGCACAGAGGCAACCATCGCTGTGGTGGATGATGGCAAATATGGGGTGGTCCAAAACTGGCTTGTGAGCCACACAGAAGCCAGAAAAGCTGAATGGAGAGGTGAGCAGGGCTCTTGCTGCTGTGCCATAACACTGTTTTTACCAGAGCTACTGAGACACCAACGTAGGGTGCAGCAGTTCCTCCTATTGGGTAAAGATGGAAAGTAAATGCTGGAGGGGAATGCTTCTTTGCTAAAATGCCCAGACAAACTCCAGGTTAGGAAGGACAAGCGGAGAAGCTACCGAGGTTTGGTGGCCTGCCAAATCAAACAAGTCATGGGAAGGAGCTGAAAGAGACAGTGTTTCTACGTTACAAGACATCTGGTAAAAATGCTCCATAAATAGAGCTAGTAGAGAAAAACCTGATCCTCCCGCTGGAGCTGGCTAGAGAAGATACCACTGTCCCTCCATGCACAGTCACATCTGCACTTCTCCTACCTCTTCTTGGTGTGGTCCCCCCACAGGCGGGACACCTTCTGCTCTGCAGAACCATCACCTGCCCAGCAGCACAGCCTTGGCCACCCCTTAAACCTCCATCTGTGCCACTATGGTGGGTGCTAGCTGTCCACACCAGCAGGTCGGGAATGTACTTTGAAGGATAATAGCAGTGTTGCAGGCACATGGGTTCAGTGTTCCTGTCCAGGCAGCATGCTCAAAACCCCTCTCCATGAGCACCTGAAGACTTTCTCCAGTGTGGCACCAGCCCACACACTGCCTGCTCTGGCACTTGACAGTGTGCCACCACCAAAAGAGAGACAGCCAGCTGTGAGGACAGGTGATAAGGCTTTTCAGTTCAGTTCAGTGTCTCACAGGTGACGCTCTCCTTGCAGCTCTCTGGTATAGTTACTCACATTCGCCTCTTCATTTTAGTGCTATACATAATTAATGACAAGAAGGTGAGCTGTAGGAAGGAATAGGGCTTGCGTCCTCTGAAGGAACATCCCATATTGGACATTTCCCCACCCTGCACCCCTCCTGACCCATCACCTCCTGGGAAGGGCACTGTGTGCTCTGAGATCCCGTCTGGAGCAGTGGCAGCCTCAGTGAAACCCAGTCCACCTGACTACCAGCAGCTTGTGGGCTTTTCAGGAGAGATGGAGGCAGGAAGCCACCTGAGTGGAGTACATGAGCCAGCAATGTGCCTGTGTGGCCAAGAAGACCAATGGTACCCTGGGGTGCATAAAAAAGACCGTGGCCAGCAGGTCAAGAGAGGTTATCCTCCCCTCAGCCCTGGTGAGGCCCTGTCTGGAGCACTGTGTCTGGTTCTGGGCTCCCCAGTTCAAGAACTACTGGAGAGAGTCCAGTGGAGGGCTACGAAGGTGATCAAGGGATTGGATCATCTCTCTTATGAGGAAATGCTGAGAGACCTGGCTCTGTTTAGCCTGGAGAAGAGAAGATTGATAAGGGATCTCATCAATGCTTATCAATATTTAAAGGATGGGTGTCAAGAGGATGGGGCTTTGTCAAGACTCTTTCTGGTGGTGCCCAACGATAGGACAAGAGGGAACAGGCACAAACCGGAGCATGGGAAATTCTGTCTCAACATGAAGAAAATCTTCACTTTGAGGGTGCCAGAGCACTGGAACAGGTTGCTTAGAGAGGTTGTGGAGTTTCCTTCTCTGGAAGATATTCAAAACCTGCCTGGATGTGTTCTTGTCCAACCTGCTCTAGGTGACCCTGCTTTGGCAGGGTGGTTAGACTAGATGATCTCCAAAGGTCCCTAAGGTCCTTTCCAACCCCTACCATTTTGTGATTCTGTGAAGCTCCCGAGACATAGACCCACCACTACTGAGGGAAGGTGTGAGATGGCTTGGGGCTCTGGATGGGGAGGCTAGGGAAGCAGGGAGAACATCTGCAAGCCCCAGGCCATGAGGCAGTGACAGTGGTGGACAGGATCGCTGCTGGGAGCTGGGCCAGCAGTACCAGGATCTGTGTGTGTGCACACACGTGTGTGCGTGTGCCTTCAGGGGGAAGCACTGGCTTGTAGCTCTCTACCACAGAAAATGGAAACGCAAAGATCAAGCCTCTGCATGTACCAAGCTCCAGAGAAGAGCTGTTACTAAGCACAGGGGGAATTTAGACTCTGCTCTGGACAGCTGAGTGTGCTTTCACAGCATCCTAAAGAAACAGCCACCCCGTGCCAGCCTCTGACAGTTGATGGTTTATTACTCTTATCTGAACCTCACTTTCGTGCGTTACTGTGGACCTCTCCTGGCTTCGCTTCCCAGATCACAGCCCTTTCTGAAAGCTTATTTTAGAAGAGCCCACTCCCAAGGCGCTCCGACACCTCCCTTTTCCTCCATCCCTGGTGACTGCCCTCTCTATGCCCCTTGGAGCACACAGCCCTAGAATCATAGAATCATTTCAGTTGGAAAAGACCCTTGGGATCATTAAGTCCAACCATCCACCCTACTCTACAAAGTTCTCCCCTACACCATATCCCCCAACACCACATCTAAAGGACTCTTAAACACGTCCAGGGAGGGTGACTCAACCACCTCCCTGGGCAGCCTATTCCAATGCACGACCACTCTTTCTGTGAAAAATTCTTTCCTAATGTTCAGTCTAAACCTACCCTGTTGGAGCTTCAGTGATCCACCTGTGCCACAGGAGCCTGCCTGTGCTGGCTTTTGGGGAAAACCAGCCTTTGAGGTCTTTAGTAGCAGCTTGCGTTTGTCATCATGAATGGCTCAGAAACAGATTTTCACACGGCTTCAAATAGCAACTCAGTTTACACAGATTTACTCCTTTCTTCTTTCCCTCTGCAACATAGGGGGGACAAAAAAGGATATAATCAGAGGCCTGAGCACCAGGTTTGCTTCCTTGTGCCCTGCACCCCGTGTTTGTGCCATGTGCCTCTTCACCACATGTCCTGGGAGGTTGGCACAGTTAAATCTTGCTTTTAGCAACTGAAAGCAGGAAAAGCACCGCACGTTTGCAGAGCTCCCACCTCTCCTGCTGCTCAAAACTGCTGGGAGAAAACTCCTCTTCCCAGGCTGGCACAATTACAGCTTTTCCTTCCAAAGGGGTGGCTAGCACTGAGAACATTTGCGTTTGGTTTCCCCTTCCCCAATTCTATCTGAATCAAAAAGAGTTTCTGAAAGTTTCACGGTAAATTTCCTTTCCCAAGTGTCCACGGCATTTTACATTTCATGGTGCGCCATCAGGAGAAAAGCAGACTATATATCAACCATTTATAGAACAGAAAGCTCAGGAAAGTTTAAGAAGTGAGAAATATTAGTGGAAAAAATCCATTTTTGTTTAGTTAGGGAAAAATTAAAGGCAGGAAAGGTGAAGCACTTTTGTTAAGATTTTACATCCATGAGCTGTGCTGCCTCTTAGGATTCCTCTCCATGGCTTGTAATATCAAGCTTTTAATTAAAGACTCAGGTCCTTAAGACAAGCAATTAAGTGCCAGCCCAAGCTGTCCTCACACTTGTCTAAACAAATGATAGGAAACTGATGAGATGCAGTAAGGAGGAGGAGGAGGAAAATTTCTGCTCCAAATGGCTTGCAGTGCCTAGTTTTACTTTTTTATTTATTTTTTAAATCAGAGGTTATCACTGCTGCTCTTTGACACACAACCAAAGCTTCCCTTTGGTTATTAGACAACAAGGAAGCCATTTGCTTTTTGCAGGACAAATGCAATGCAAGGTATAACTCACACGCTGGGCACGTGGGCTGCTGCCCTGACCTACCCTGCTCTGGCAGCCTTCATTTTGGTGAGCTGGTTCAAAGCATCCAACAGATGGTGAAACAAACCTCAGCAATGCATCAGCCCGTGGCTGCAGATGAGGGATTTGACAAACCACAGCCCCTGTAGGAGCCTGGAGCGCACCCAAGCCTTCCTTCCACAAAGCTGGGAGCATCTGCTGCCTGGGGTTCCCTTTGAGGACACAAGGCCCAGCATGAACACAAGATTCCTTTTATCTATAGGAACCCTCCCTGTGACTGCCAGATGGACTAATGCAGAGAGGAAGGCATTAATTTCCCCAAGTACCTGCATCAACTCTTCTCTTCTTACATCTAGCTTGTGCTGGCAAAAAAGCCTGTGTTGGACCCAATTTATGCTATGGAAAAAAACCCCAAAATCCAACCCATCAATCATAAATATGCCATAATAAGCAGTTTAAAAGAGGAAAAAAAAATATATAGACACATGCATATAAAATATGCTTCAGAGCTGTGCTTTTACTCCATCACTCAGTAGTTGGTGAATATAGGTGGGCTGTTGTACCCCCCAGAGCAGCCTCCTTTGCTGCTGCCTACGTTACCAGCTAGTGTCTCCAGGTGGGAGGTGCTGGTGAGGCCAAATCCTGGCACAGGTACCCAAGGACATAAGAGCCATGGTTTAGGTCCAAGGGGGAAGCGCCGCTGCCTAGAAAGGGGAACCAGCTTTTATTCCTGTTCCCCCCCCGCGACGCTGCAAGCACAGCGAGGTGAAGCCAGGCATTTCCCGCGTGTGAGTCTCTTGTTTGTCTTCTCTGTTGACATCCAAACAAATCGAATAAGCCTTGTATAATTTTATTAACATGAAAAAACACCTTTTTTCCCAGCAGGAGGCACAGCAATGATAGAATACCAGACTGCAGGTGCTGTTCAAGGAGTCGTGTTGTACTCCCACTCCTAGATCGGGAAAGGAGAGCTCGAAAATGAGCAGAAAATAATTTTACGCCATGTTGTGGCTTTGATTGTGACCGCATAAAACGAAGAGGTGCACTCCTTGCCCCAGCATCCCCACCTCAAACATGTACTGGTGAAGAGCCCCTCCATCCCCCTGCCAGCAGTGGTGAGGGCACCCCTTGCCGTGGGGTTGGCTCCCCACTGAGCCTGTGTGATGGCAAGGGCACCTTTGGGGCCCTTTTTGGCACCCCCTGGGCACTCCATCCCTCCTTGCCCTACGGTGTGCATGTGGGTCCCTTAGCAGGTGCCTGGCCGGCAGTGGGGCTGGGGGTGCTCAGCAGCCTGTCTCTGTCCCCTCCCAGAACCCCTCTCCCCACACCTTGTGGTGCAGGGAGCAGAGGGGTGCTCAGGCTCAGTCTGGACTCAGGCTTTCCAGCTGTCCCTCCTTGCGTAGGTGCCTGCAACACACACACACACACACACTCGCCCACACAAAAACCAGCAAAATAGGTGAACGTCAGCGCCGAAGCAAAGAAATTCTGTTTGACTTGCAAATGAGGGCAGCTTTTTCACTCTCTTTTGGGAAGCGCTGCTGCACAGGCAGCGCCACCATTTCAACCTTTGCTTCAGGGTGGAATGGAGAAAAATAAACACCAGAAAGTTGTACTGACTGACGCAGGCTGAACTTTTTTTAGCAGCTTCATCTCCCGGATGCCAAAGCTGTTAATTTCTTATGAGATTTGGCAGGAAGCCTCCTTGCCCTCTTCCACCCTGTTCCCCCCCCCACCCCAAACCCACTGCATGGTAGTGGGGCCCATGTGTCCCAGCTCTGGGAGAGGGACCAGCTTCATCAGGTGAGCGACATAATTGCAGCTTTTTCTGAGAGGAGGACAAGGTGATGCTGTGTGTGTGTGTGTGTGTGTGTGTGTCCCTCCCTCCCGGGCGGTGATAAGCAACCTCTGGGCATCAATGGCTGAGGAAGAGGAAGGAATATGGAGTTAGAGAAGCGTGTGCACCTCCTGCAAAAGCAACACCTGGCACACTCTCCACTAGTCCCTTCTGGGAGTGACATTTTTGAAATGCAGAAAAAGGGCCACAAGTGTCAGGAGGGAGAGGAATTGTCCTCCCAAGCAGAACTTGGTTCCCCATTAAAAACAAAACCAAAGCAAATCAATAAAAACCCAGACACATGGACCAAGTAAGGTCAGGCCGTTCATCCTGTGCGTGAGTGTGTTCCAGGAGCCCTGTTTCGGCACAGGCTGCCTGGGGGTGTGTGTGTAGCTGCTGAGGCTGGATCCATCCATCCAGGGAAGCCTGGAGTGCCCTGAGGTTCCTTGCCAGGCTGTAGACCCGAGCCCAGCATGCATGCTGGGTTCTGCCCATCTCCACAGCTCCAGGTAAACACACAGCATGGCCAGGGCACCAGGCTCTGAGAGGGCCAGAAGCTGCCAGTGACACTGGTGGTACCTCCACCGCTGTCTGCGCCGGAGAAGTAAAAAGGGCTGTGTGAAATTAGATACACAGCAATTCATCTGTGTCCACACGGTCTCCTCATGAAGGAGGAGGCTATGAGTGCTCCTGGTTGCAGCTCCTTCCTTTTCAGTAGGAAACACCAGTTTTTTGTCTTGGGAGGTTTCCTTGGCCCCGCCTTGTCCAAAAGCTGCCATGGGAGAGGTCCCACTGTGGCTGGAGAGCCATCCTCTTACCAGGGAGCAGCCACAGCTCCACCGTCCGGCTCCGCCGACACTAACTCCCCATTAATGGACAATTAAGAAGCACACCACTTGGCTTCAAAACATACAATATACTTTATTGCCTGCTAGATAACCAAAGTGAGGAGTAAACACCATAGCTGGAAAAAGCAGAAAAGGACCAGGAGAAGGAAAAGAATATCCAGTCACCAAACAAGTTATCAGGCAATAAACCATACACAATATAAATAATCTGTTTCCCAAACAACTAAATCTTTATTTTGCTAATGGCCATTATATGGTTAATTATCAGTAGTAAAATCTCTGGATTTCCTTTTCTACACAGCATTAGTAGTAAGAAATATATAAGGGACTCTGCAGAAAGCAATACAAAGGAGTTATATACACAGGCACCTTCTGTGGAGCAAGAACAGAACTTCATCTAATAAGGAAGGGCTATCTACAAACCAGAAGACCATGGTAATACAATATTAGCTCAGACTTAGTTTAGCTGCAGCCTTTCCACAAGGTAGGCTAGCCAACTTATGTATACATATATATTTTAATATAGATATATATAGAGATTTATTATTTTAAAAATAATGTGAACTACCTGTAGTTCCTAGACTAATTTTAAAGAGGCAGTGTACCTTTCCGAAGCTTCGTTTCAGGAAGTATATTAAAAATGGTATATAAAAGACTAGCAGACCCAAGCTCACACATCAACTTCCAATATCTTCCCTCCAGATTTTTTTTTTTCTAATGCTATAGCTGCCATCCACATTGACAGCAATGCCTTTAGTCATCTGGATTGCTATTTATGTTGCTGTAATTGCTACCACTAAGTTTACTGGATTATAGTGTTAGTAATTGTTGATTATAAATAGCAATAATGCCGCAGTACACTGTCGAAGCCTGGCCGCGTTATGAAGATCTAGTCTGTATGTGCATGCAGAGTTTTGTTGTTTAATCTAAAAGAACATTTCTCAGTCAAAGTGCTTCCCCTGCCAACCCTCCCACGTTGCTCCAATCACATGGCAAGGGCTCCTCTCTCTAAGGAAGATGTGATGCCTCTCACCTCACACCAAACTCTCGGCAGTCCTTCACACAGCATCCATCCATCCACTCACCCATCCGTTCATCCGTCCATCCATCCTGGTTTACTTTTAGGGCATAACCCTTCCTTCTCCCACAGCCAGTGTCCTACGGGCTACTAAATATGACTTAATAAAATTAAACTGACTATTTCAGGAGCTGCTTTTACTGCATTTTGGGCCAGATCTCCTGTTCCCAACAGCAGGCAGGCAGGAGAGCGCTGCCCATCACTGCTCCTACCCGAGAGCCAAGCCCAAGCCATCGAGCAGGGGAGAGGGGAAGGGAGAGATGGTTGCTGGGGACACCGTTAGGACCTGGTGAGACCAAGGGATGCCTTTTGTGGCCACCCGTTTCTACCCTGCTCGCATCTTGGGGTCCACTCGCAAAGGCAAAGTGGGGGCATGCACGTGCAGACGGGCGGCAACTCTTCCAATGGGATTTTCTATTAAAAACAGGGATCAAGGGACAAGGTCCCTTTCATAAGCTGTACCATTTTGCTCCCAGCCCAACCCTCCCCAGGCTTTGCTGATCCTGAAGTCCTACGTCACTTTTGTTCATGATGCAAACGTCACTTAACATGTTCCTTGCTGCAAGGGTTTCTAGAAGCCTCTTCCCAAACTAGTGATGACACCCTGACATTCTACTTTGGGTACCACCCTGGTGGTGAGGAACCGGGATTGCATGAAGGAGGGCTTCTAAGTGGCTCAGACCAAGGAAAGACCCGAAAACCAGCAGCACAAGCACAGAGGTCTCCCACTTGGGCAGAAAACCCCATCAGTTGGATGGCTGGGGGAGGGGCAGGAGGGATGTTTCTGGCTCTGTCTCTGTTTTCACACACGCCCGGGTACCCCCCACACCCTGCAACCTTTCCTTGTGACCTGCCAAGCTGGGATCTGGCCCGTGTGGCTTGGCACAGTCCCACCAGCAGGAGACAGGGCTCTGCTCCCCCAGGACCCCTCGCCCAGCACAGGCCAGTGGGCAGAAACGACCCCCAGTACAAGAACCTGACCAAAAGCACACAACACACCCCAAACAGCAGTCGTCCTTGGAGTACAGCACAGAACACCTATCAAGAAATGCCTGGCAATAAATAAACAGTTTCCTGTAATAATTCTGACGTTTTGACAGGGGAGCTTAAGAATGGGTGTTTTAAAGAAGGGTGCCCTGCTGGAACAGGATGTGTTTCAGTATTAGAGAAGGGTGGACTGTATTTAACAGCGTATTTGCCATTAGCAGTTTGCCAGGCAAATGCAACCTTGCTGAATCCAGCATTACTCTCCACCTCTTTGCTCAGAAAACAGTAAAGCTAGAAAATTTCTGATTGATACTTCCTAGTGACCTCAGAAGCAATCTCAGCTATTGAAACAGCAGGTCTCCTCCTCTGTCTCATCCAGGTACCCACACCAAGCACACAGGGAAGTAGCGTAAGAAGAGAGAGACACACACAAAAGCTAGAAGCTGACACGTACGGTGTGTGATGGAAATTCTTCCACCTGTATTGGGAAAGCCACTGTGTACAGACACTGTTTAAAACTCAGTTCCCTCAGTCCCTGCATCTCCACAGAGTATTACTTCATCTTACATGTCTGCACCTTGCTTTACCCTTAGTGTTACACAGAGGGACGTGCAAGCACAGCAGAAGGGAAATGCTCCTTTTTTTTTTTTGTATTTTGGTAAGAATTTTGTGCCTGCAAGGGTCACAGGACTAGTGTTGTTTCTCAGTTCTGTTAGCAAGTCCTCTTCAGCTCTACAGGATTCAAAGCACATGCTGATACTCAACAGCAGGGAAAATACGAGCGGCACCCTGCTATGCCGGGAATGAAAAAAAATGGGAAATTTTAAGAGAAGCACTTACGTTGCATACAAAATCAACTAAAGATTTACCTTTAATGGCTGCTCTTGTGGTTTTTTGACTACTGAGGAAAAGGGTGTAATTTGGAAGTCAGGCTCAGCCTGCAAAGCGCAGCCTTTTTTTTTTTGCCGCATTTTTTTTCCACCACAACCTATTTTTGTTTATCCTGGGGAGGGTTGCTAGGGCTGAGCAGCAGCGAGGAAACTGGGGGGTGCACAAGGGATTAAGAGTCTGTTGGAGCAGGAGAGAAACTGAAACACAGGGAAAACACTTTTCCTTCCCCAGGCATCTCTGAAGGTTTTATCAATGGTGGAAGCAAGGGGCTGCTGAACACGTTGGTTACTTTGCGGCTGAAGTGCAGTTTGACGGACATCCACCGTATTTCATAGTTTGTGTGTGAAACTAGGAGCCAAAAATTCCTACTGCTGTGCTTGCCAGGTTGATTACTGGACTTAAGGAAAATCAGTTCATCCCTTCCACACACCTCGTTTCCCCTTGTATTAAAATGCCATTTCTCCAGCTCTCAAGGTTGTTGAAGAAATTGCATTTTCTGAACTGCTCCACTGCACCCGTTTCATTTTTAGCCATAAAATGCTTTTTCTCCCGACACTCTGAGACTGCCAACTATTGCAGTGGGTTGCCGGTGGAGGTACTGCCCTTAAAAAGTCAGCCTCTGGGCGGTACGCAGTTGCACTGGCTTTTGTCAAAGGCTCTTATGGAACTAAACAGAGTTGGGTCCCTCACCCGTCTGTTCTTTGCCATACCCATGCCCACAATTGGGCCAGGCATCACCTGGAGCAAACATCTGTGTAGGAGGCCAGTGCCATTAGGGCCTCTGCTTTGTGTCCTGCCTGTGGTTTCGCTAAATTTATCTCTTTGATACAGAACCTAGTCCCTGCTTTTCTTTGTTGCACCTCCCTGCCTATCAGTGCTCAGGTCTGTACCAGCACATGGAGTGTCTTAAAAAGGGGGCCTTGGGGCCACAACAGCAACTGATGGGCTTGGCACATCTCCAGCAGCATCTGCAGGGCCACCTCTGCCACCGCTTGCTGCTGTTTCTTGTTGGGGTTGCAAAGCCAAGGACATGCACAACCGGTGCTGGGCAGCAGCATCCTAGCATCCTGTGCAGCCCTCGGTGGTGCCACCAGCCCCTGCCAGGGCACCATGGGGCTGCCAAGGGGCTACCACGCATTGGGGAAGGTGTTAACACTGCTTGCCACCGGAGTCAGAGGACTCCGCCTCCGAGCTGCACGGCACCGGGCAGAAGAAGAACAGGGCTGGTGGGACCTGAGGCCTGGTCTCAACAGCGCACTGGCACAGCCAGGATGACCTTCTCCTGGTGCCTGGACCATTAGTACGGAAGAGGCTTTACTGACCCATTCCTGTGAGCCTACAACTTCTGCCAAGCACCGCAAACCCCTGCCCTGGTGCCAGGCACAGAGACCAGGAGTGCGGGCACGAGCCTCCCGACAGCCCCGCACGGGCAGAAAGTGAAGGCGACCGCACCCTTCGCTTGAGGGATGTGCTCTCCTCTTTGCATCCCTCTTGAACACTCATTCCTGTATCGGACATTCTGCATGTAGAAAAGCAGGGTCTGTCCCCCCCACGACTCCTCGGCATCTCCCCAGCTAAATCAGGGCACTGTCAGCAAGGGAGCACGGCTGAACTTGCTCCACACCGAACTAACACAACTGAACTTGCCCTATCAGCCTCCCAGCTGTTTCAAAGCTGTTCCACTAGTCCTGGTTTTGGAGCTGGAGACAGTGTCACAGCTGCAGTCATGGGTCCCCGAACCAAAGCAGAGACCCAGGGATGTTCTGCGCTACCAACACCACTGAGGGCAGCTTCTCCCGCATCTCCCAGGGAAGGCACCAGGCAGGCAGCTGGCTGTGAGCACAGGGGGTGCCTCGCCAGCAGCATCTCTCCGGAGGGCAGCCAGGAAAAGGCCCGATTCCAAGCCCCGGGGCAGCTGAGAGAGGATGGCTGCAGAGTGAGGGTGGGCTCTGGCACCTGCCAGCTCACCAGCCTCTGGGCATGGCTGGCACAAGAGCTGTCTAACGAAATGGATGCTCTTTTCCTTTGGTTTCCTCCCCCTACAGTATGGCTTTAATGATGGACTCGTAGTGTCTGAAAAGGGCACTGAGGGAAAAGCTGGCAAACTGAGTTGTTTTGGGTTTGTTTGGTTGTTTTGGGTTTGGTTTTTTTTTTGTTTTGTTTTCTGTTTTTTTACTGTCAGAACTCTGTAAAAACAAAACCAACCAAACCATAAAGGCAACTGCTAGATAGAAAACACAGCATGAGGAGAAAGGTCTCTTTGAACCTCTCTGGTATGGCTATTAACCGTCAACCTGACACACCAGTTGAAGGAAGAGATTTTCAAAGGCATGGAGGAGTCCTGTGGCTAGCAATAAAATTGGGCTGGTGCTCCCTGAAAATCTTGTCTCAGATCTTACCTGATCATTATTTCTAAGGTTGCATTTGTAAAAACAGCTAAAATGCTTCTCTGTCTAACATCTTTTGAGTGCATAATCTTTTTATCTTATGCCCTAAAATTTTGTACTTAGGCACTGGAGGAATAAACCACCCTCAAAATGTAAAGACAGTCAAGCACTGGCAAAAACTGCATGGGGAAATGGTCAAGTCTCCACTATTAAAGGCTTTTAAGGACAGGTTCAACACCTCCGGATATGTGCTAAGTATAGATTAACCTGTCTTTGGGCAGAGAAACTCTCTAGTTGCCGTCTCCAAGTCCCTTTTGTCCCTGTGATATTGTGCCCAGTAAGTACTGCTTAGATCCCACCCTGCTGTGACCTGGGATGTGTTTAATATCCTGACTGGCTGCTCAGTTTTCTGCCTTGGCTTGCTGCTTCTCCAGGAACACACACAAGCTCTTCAGACATGCTATTAAGAGTCAGCTAACAATTTCCTCACAAATGACCAGAAGCCTGTCTACTTTTACAGTCCCCTTCAAAAACAGCTGGGGAGCAGCAAACCAAGAAGAATGCAGAGAAATGTTCACAACAACATTTCAAAAGCTGCCACGGAAGGCTTTCCTTCAGCCTTTTGTCGCCTTGAAAAACGGTGACTGAAGTGTTGGCAAGTTGCTAAGGAGCAAGAAAAACCCACGCTGACAAGAATCACTACGTCTGGTTCCTGCCAATAGCTTGCACAGGTTCAAAGAGCAGTGGGTTTTTAAAATCTGCTACAAGTAGCCCAAAGAATTACCTGGTTGACACGAAACATGACGCTGCCTCAAAAAAGGAAAAAAAAAAAGAAAAGAAGGGGAAAAAAGTCAAACTAGGAGCCTGGGACATTTTAAACAGGCACTCGGAAACACTGAGATGAAATGCCATTAGGAAATACCAACATCATGTGGACGATGAATTGCCAGGCTCTGTTCCATGCGACAGGGTTGCTCCTCCAGGCTGGGTTACACTGCGCAATTAGTAGAACGACGTCAGGAGGAATCAACCTACAAGGACTGAAGGGAAGCGAACAAAGAGCAGCAGCAGCAGCACCGCTGCCATGCTCACCTACGGATGGCCAGGGGGATCTCTCTGTTCACCAGTTTGCAGCTCACTGACCTGCCCTCACCATAGAAATGCAAGCAGAACACACAGAATTTGATTTCTGGAAATGCCTTTCCTATAGGCTTTCCTCCTGGATTATTCCTCCTCCTCCTCCCCTGCTTATAAATTTCAAATATAAAAGGTATGTCTGAAAAAAGACCACCTAGAGACACATTTAATTCAATTAAAGAAAGTCTGTGGCATCCTTCTGGGATTCACATTTCTTGATGAAATCAATGCCCAGTAACAATAATACCAGGATAAAAATGTCTTTGCATCAGCAAAACTCAAGTGCACGGGGACTCGAGACAACCACCACCACAGTATTCCAAGGAGACGGCCGGAGAGAGAGAATACAACGGCAAGTATCCGGAGCTGCTACAGCCAGCATCAAACCTTCAACCGTGAAGAACCCCAAACCACAGAGAACTGCTCACCCGACAAAGTGACCCGACACTCGCAAGTGCCTGGAACAGCTTTCCAACAGAAGCAGGTGAAAGACACAGAAATGAAAAAGCAACGTTTCACTGACTGACCAGATGTGCAGAGCGACGGCCCTTCCTTCCATACGTGCATCCTGTGGGTGCAACTCACTGCAGCTTTCTGCCGCGGGCGCTGAGGGGCTCTGTCTGCCCCCCTGGGGTGGGCATCCCCGGCCCATCCCTTGGGATGCAGTGGGGCTGCTGCACCACCCTTCCCGATGAGCAGGGCACCTGCCCCGGTGGGGAAGCAATGATGCTTCACCTCAAGGTGGACCTGATCCCACAAGCTTCCCCCACGGAGAGCACCTGACTTAGGTGAGGCCACTCGGGCAAGGTAACCAGAAAAGCCAGTAGTTGCTTTCATTCATTTGAAGGTTTCTTCGGTAATTACAGAAAAAGAAAACTGAATTGTCTGGGACGTCTGGGGAAGAGTTTTATTTTGTCAGTTAGGGCTTAGCACGAGTTACCACAAATGCTGCAGGTCTAAAATGCAGCGCTGAAGGGGGTTGGGGATGAGTTTTTTTTTAAAAAAAATGCGTGTGACTTCAAGGAACATTAGTTGCCATAACAAGCCATGCACTAAAAAATGAACTGGGCCAAAAAACCTCATAAACTGCGAATCCGTTCTCAACAATAAACCATTAGGAGAAGGAAATAATTCAATGCATTTCAAAAGCCTGCTGGGTTCCTGACACTGGTGCTGCCTGGGTTTTCCTACAAAAAGCTGGGGTGCAAGAAGGGCCCACGGAGCCCAGCTTTGCTTCTCCCCCTGCTTCACTGCAGGATCCTATCTATCTTTTTGCAGAAGCTGCAGTTGATGCACAGCCAAAACTGGGGAAAACAGTTTTTAAAATACCAATAATTACAAAATTTTTCTCTGTGGGTTTTTCAGATGGTGCAGTAACTTGGGGGGGTGGGGGACACTGCCCATCCTGCTGAAAACCAGTGGGATGTTTTGCTACTGATGTCCGTCAAGTTCTTAGCCACTTGAGCAAAGAGAGGAGAGGAAAGGCAAGATGACTGAAAAGGAAGGTGAGAAATCTGTAAGCAATGTTTGATGTTCCCAACTTCCACAAAGCAACTTGAACAAAGCGAAGACACTTGTCTTTATCAAATAAAAAAGCACTTTCAGTTGGACAGTAGATTTGACAAAAGCGACAAAACCCAACCAGTTCTTACTTGTAAACAGCTTTTATGCCACTTCTATCTTGATGGCAATGTGTTTCCGGTGGCTGAGATTTATGGGACGGTAGTTTGAGGCTGAAAGCAGCTGCACATTCCATAAATGCCAACATATCCCTTGCCAGCATTGCCAAATGCGACGGGCCAAGGGGCTCCCATCTATGTCTGAGGCAACGTGTGGCATCTAAAAAATTACATCCACCATTTTCTACTTTTTAAAGGACTGTCAAACTAACTATATTTGTGGTTTTATTAATCAAAACTAATAAAAAAAATTACTCATCCTGCAAAGCACTTGGAGTATTTTGCAAATGCCCTAAAAGCCCAGACTTTTTTATTTCATTATTAAAGATGCTTTTAAATCCCTGCTGGTAACCCTTGACTGTCAATTACAGAATCACTTTGCATGGTGGAAGAACACAATTATTTTCCATCTAGGTTTTTTAAATGAGCCGCAGATATTAACAGTCTGTGAACACGAAACTACTGCTTTTATATTGACTCATGTATTACAGTGTTTTCATGGTTCTCACACATGAAACATTCTGTGTACAACTCACAGGCTAGTTATTAAAAAAACGCTTCTGTTTGAAAATGCTAAAATAAGGACCCAGTCCTAAAGGTAACATGTAGATTATCGTTCTTCTAACCACCCGGTGATCAAAGTATGTCAGGTACATTTTGCCATCTGGTAGACAGAGAAATCTGTGACAAATAAATATTCTTTCCCCTCACTTGTTAATAAATAACCAAGTGCCCAGTGTACAATGCTGTCAGAGCTTGTGGCAGCAAACACTACGTATTCCAGGCTGTTTTTTTATAAAAGCCATGAAAGACCAAACGTACCCTGTTGATACGTGCGTGTAGACGTGACTGAGTAAAAATCTGTTTACAATGACTTTTTACGAACATCCTCTGTTTCTGCAGTTCACAGAGCCTGATCCCAGATCAGGTTTGCCAGTGCTGCCGCCGTAAAACCCCCGGCCTGTCTGAAGCAGGCACCAGCTGCCCTCGGCCACCCCACGGAGGTGACCCCAGAGGTGGCTGGTTACCACTTTTACTGTCTTAGATCTACTGCTGCACCCAACAGGGGACAACAAGACCATACCAAGTCCCACTACGACTGATTTAGGAGCCAGAGACCATCTTCATACCCAGTTTTGAATTACCTACACAGAGTTGCAGAAAACCAACGAGCAGCAAATGCTGAGGAGAAGCAGCACACAAGGGAGCCTCCCGCCCCAGTGACCCCCAGCCTCCCTCCGGCAGGAGCGCACGGTGCCAACGACAACGTGTTGGACTCAGAGAATCAAGTGGGTTCAAAATACAGCTCTCCTGATGTTTACACCACAGACTCTTTTGTTTCCCCCTCACGCAAGTCAGCACAATCCCACTATGAACCTGTGCTGATCCGGGCCAGCAGCCTGGTCTGGAACCGCACCTCATGGATGTCACACACCTGAGGAGATCTCAGCATTTGCCTCTGGCACCCCCAGCAACCCTTCGTCCCTGAGAGATTCCCTTGCTGCTGCGGGTTTCTGCTTGAGAATTAAGTACTTGTCTTCATTTTAAAGGATCCCAGACCTGAACAAACCGTATCCTGAATATGGTGCACTGCAGAGAGCCACTAGTAAAGGTATTTTGAAAAAATTGACGTACTGAGAGTAAACAGTCACGGAGCAAATGCTTCCCTGTGTTACCTTCCGGGGTAAAACTATGCCTCGTGCCAGCCAAGCACAACCTATTTTTTTGAAATACAGCATGAAGACTTTTCTTAAGCACCGATTAAAATGATGATAAACCTTGCTACTACTTATGACGAACAGGCAGGGGAGCATTCATTAGCAATACCTTTGCTGTGTGCCAAACACATCTGTCATCTATAAGTGAAAGGGAGGTTTAAAACCTCAAGTAGCTCAGGTAAAACTCCCGACTGCAAAGTTACCACCACAGTCACTGAAGTAAAACACAGTAAAACACATCATCCATTTCAAGCCACAGACCAGAACTGCAATTTCGCCTCTTTTTTTTTTTTTTTTTTAGACTAGTTGGCAAACCTCACTCTTGAAATTGGAATCTTTTGAAGACAAGGAAACAGTCCAACTGCTGTGATGGTAATTTCCCTGCTACCTTACTTCCATTATAAACCACTGCTCTCCAAAAGGAAACCCAGCTTTGTTGCAGAAACCTGTCAATCTCTGCACACAATTTCCATGGCTGATCTGACTGAAGACACATTAGACCCCTTGCTCTCCAACTATTGCCTACCAAAACCTGGAAATTCATGAAGATCTGATGCTACTGTCAAGTTGCCAGCTAAGTGTGTTTTGGTTTTGTTTTAAAAAAACGAATATGAGCAGCTGTGGGCAAGAGAACCCAGCAGCATGGACTAAGTTGCTGTGATGTAGAAACACATTGCTCTGCTGAAGGGGAGAGGCCTGGGAGGCTTGTGGGGAAAGAGCCTCCTTTTGCCAGAGCCCTGCTTCATGACAAATGCCACAGCTGGGAGTCGTGGTGATGTTCACCCACAGACAAGAATGGGTGTTTGCCTGAGCCAGCAAGGACCTAACCAGATGGAACATCTCAGACAGTATTACTGGACACCACCACCAAAAATAAACTACTATCAGATTAGGACTATATGACTTCCAAATTCTCCTTAAATCCTGAAAGATGGTAAGATGTTTCAATGAACCACAGTGATACCACAGCAGCATTTAGAGGGCCTCAATTAGAACAGAAATCCCATTACGTTAAACCTTCTGAGGTTGGTATCTGAGATACTAGACTTTGAAACTTTTGGCAACGTGCTGCTGAGTTTTAAGTCCTCCAGCAGCAATACCATTTTAAGAATCTCACTCACGAAAACACCCAGGAACCAAGATTTTTCATACTAGGAAAGCCTAAAAGGAAATTGTAATTCTAGGTGTTGACTGTGTATTAAGGGAACCCACCCAGACATTGGATGGAAGGGAACTGATGCTCAGATTGATGTGACTGGAGCCTGATGGTCTGACAGACTGGGAAGCCTTTGGTGGGCCATGTATGTAACTTTAAGATGTACTCCAAATACTTCTTTTGGATCAGAAGGACATCTCCTGAGTGCTCAATTTTTTTCTTTCCCTCTTTTTTTTTTTTTTTTTTCTTAAACTGGACGTCTGATGGCACCACTGGCCTTCTCTTAGTGTGCAAACTGTAATAAATGCGTCTGACTCTCTCGATGTTACTTCTCCATATCCAAGCTCTAAGATAACACAAGTAATAAACAAAATGCTGCAGACTGGGTTAAAATGTTAGTTGTTTGCACCCAGAAAATTACATTTCAGTGCTAACCCTGACACTCTAACTCAACTGGTTTGAATTTTGGGTCTATTTCAACTAGTTCCCCTTGTTTCACGGGCTGACAAATAGGTTGAAGTGCTGCTCTTTGTGGAATAAACTTTTTGTACCACTTTAATATGCTGGATTTTTAACTGGAGTTTCAGCTGGGGGTTAGACAGCTATATCTTGTGCTAGCTTACTTCTGCTGGAGATCTAATGTTATGTTCTCCTATCAGAAAGTTACTAATGAAGCCTAGCTGAAATTTAGAGTAAATTTTGAGCTCTAATATAATTGTAGTTAATTTCTTACTGTTTCTGCGCAAAACAGTCCACAAAAAGAAGCTAACACTGGATAGATGGTAGGTGTTATATCTTACAGGTTTTATTTCTGAAAACAAAACAAAATAGAACTTTGCAGCAGATATAGGAATGCATCTCATATTTTCTTACAAGGTGTTAGTGTCCTATTGAAGAACTGACAGCTTAATGAGCTATAACATGATTATAGTATGCTCAAGTAGACTTTGTGTCTCAATGTTGTCACACACTGTCGTTGGGGAAAAAATGCTTGAAAGCAAGGTTAGCTCCATGTTAAAAAGGCCCAGGATGAAAGAACCCAATAAATGGCATCAAGGGGAGAATTTTGGAGCACCTGGCAGAAATGTGGTGCTTTAGCAGGACGATGCCCTTCCATCCCGTGTTTTTTGAAAACTATTAGTGGAAATTTCTTACCTGCCAGTTCTGAGAGTGTCAGTGTAATGCAACGCAGCTGCAAGAAGCAATGTGAGTGTGAGCTGGGTAACAAACCAGATCTAGATGCACCCAGAGTTAGCTGGATTCAGCAGGTGTTTTGTTGGAAGAACTAAATGAGAGTAGATGAACAAAGATGGGAGTTCAAGGAATGAAGATGGCTGTTTTAAGGTAACTCTGTAACCAGAAAGCTAGAATAGTGACTTCAATGTCCCTGACTGGGCATACTATAATGAAAGAACGTATATTTCATACAAGATTTCTTCCAGCTTTTTTTGCTCACTGAATCAGAGCTTTTCTCCCCTACCCCCACGTAGGACCTTTCGTGGCCTTCAATGGTGAAGCTCTTCCATTCCTGGTGTTTCTCTGCAAACATACTGATACATACCCAGTAAAGGCAGTGCAAGATTGAGTACATTGCTTCTTCCCTGAGTAAATGGCACATAGTTAAAAAAACCACCAAAACCCCCAAAGGCTTCCCTTCTGCTACGTTTGACTCAGAGACAAGAGTTCTGCTCCCATGTGAAAAACTGGTGTCTACTGACTTCTACTACCAAGTCTGTACTGAGGTCTTCTGTGATCAGAAAAATAAATTGCAATCAAGGAAGTTTCAGGCATTCAAGGGCAGGAAAAGACAAGATCCCCAACAGTCTCATTTTCAAGCCTCAAGATGGTAAAATACATGGGCAGAAAACAGTCCTGGTTTAACTAAGTTTCCAAAGCAGTGGGGACCTGTCAGTTCAAACATTGGTGACTTTTGCTACTTATTTTGAAAAGAGAATCCGTTTCTGAGTAAGTTCTCTTAGTATCCAAAGACCGAAAACACGGCAAGGGCTTCTTCATCTGAGATGATTTCTCATATGTTTGTGTGGACTATAAATGAGCTTCCCAATTGTGCAAAGACAACAAAATCCAGAAACACGAAGCGGATACCTGGAAAGCTCAAGAGAAAAGGCAAACTTTTCTCCTACAGTCCAATGGCACCGAGTCCTGGCTCTCCCTGTCCCACGATCTCCAACTTTAGGCCGATAAAAATCCATTGCATTCTGGGGCACTTGCAGAATCTTTCTCTGCGGATCTTTCCAACAACGTCAACAGTGCTGAACCAGACTCGGAAGTTTTCAAAAATAAAATGTAAGCTCCCATTGTAGACATGTGTAAGCAAGAACAAATGGGCAGAAGTTCTTTGGAAAACATGCAGCATTTTTGCAGTCATTGTGTAGAAGCTGAATGGATGATCTGACAGGAAACTACAGCTTACAGCTCTGAGGATCCATCTCTGGGTTTTGGCATCTTCCGTTTTCAGGTGGAAAACGAACTTGTTTAAGTATTAAAAAAGCCAACAAATTCATACCGTAGCTAAAAACAAATTCTGCAAACACTATTAACTCAGCCATATGTTAAAGTAAACAATCATTTGATAGTAAAGCATGTGAAATATCAAAGAAGGTCCGTTTGAATAGTATTTATTTGCAATCATTAGATTTAAATGGGAAACTGTTTACAGGCACACACTAGATAACCAAAATAGAATGAACATAAAGAAATCTATTTGAAGGTCCTTTTCAAATATTTCAAATATTTTATTAAATATTTCAGTTTCATTATCACAGTTTAATGTACTTTAGCATATTATACACATGACTTAACATGTGCACTTTAAAATATCAAATTAGAAGATTTTGAAGAAAGTATGACATTCTAGAAATGTGCTTACTGACTATCAACTACACACAGCTAAGAAGACAGTAGCTCTGTTATATGACTGATGGAGATGAACTGTTGTAAGGCATGTTTACACGAAGCTTTGGAGAGAATAAAGCCAAATACTGGGTCAAAATTCAGTGGAATTGTGTGTGAGAACAAAAGGAAGGATTGCGCCCTAGGAAGAAAGCTCTAGCAAATCCGTTGGGTTAGAACTGTCAACAGATACTGGTTATTAAAAGCAAGCACTGCTGAGAAAGAAGGTTTTTGTAGCATCCAGGTCAGCAGGAGCTGAGGGTTTTTTCAGGTGTGATTTTTGAAGATCACACCTTATGGTGTAATGTGAAGGAAAGAGACTGAAATCTAGCAAGAAAGTTGGAAAACTATCATCTGAGAAATCTCATGGTGTTTTATTGACCTAAGATGGCAACACTTTTGAACAAAGAACATGTTGCAAGTCACCATGGTCCTCTGTGTATGTGTGTATGCACATGTATACATAACATGCAGACACATGCACATATATGACTCTCTTGCTTTTGTCACCTTCAAAGCCCCAGCCCCAATTAATGTGTAGCAGTGTGTGGGAGAAAATAAGGTTTAAGTTGCAGGGGTGGAAGGAGTAGGCTAGACCATTGCATTTTGGAAGCCTAGTTAGTCAGCCTGTACAGGTGTGTTTTTTCCAGTAGAGTACAGTGTGGGTCTGCTGGTATGTGATAACAGTTAAGATCCAGAAACTAAAATACAATTATTTGGAAGAACTCAATAAGCATTACACTATTTGCAGTCATTTGTAGAATTCTGTGTCAATGAAGGCCCTAGGTCACAATGACGTGTCTCCCCCTGGAACATCACGCAAGCCCAAGCTTAACTCCAAGAGCATAGTGGTCCATAACTGGGGCTTCTGCACTGTCACAGTGCAAACAACAATGCTGCCCCAGAATTAAGGATGGTTTTCAGCATAAGCTTAGGTGTGTTGCCAAGTGGAGATCTCATGTCAAGTCTTCCTAGATTTCTGCCTTAGCAGAATTAGTGGGGGAACATAAAGTATACATCCATCTCATAAACTTCTTCAAAGTTGTCAATGCAATAGAAAATACTGAGTATATAAATGACTATAATAGTGCTTAGGTGAGAGCATAAACCTCACTGTGCCTTTTTAATGGGGAATTCAGGGGAGGAGGCAAGTAACTCTTTCACAGACTAAACGCACTTTTTCGTGGCACTCAGTGTCCTGAAGCGCCACCGCATCCTGGCAGCTGTAGGTTAAAGTTCCACAGTATATACAGGGTAAGGAGAATGCCACAAGGATTACAAAACATGGCGAAGACACCTAGGAGCTCTACAATCTACCAAACGAGCACGGCAAACCAACGGCATCTAATGGATAACTTATGGTATACAACACACAAGTTGCACGGTTACGTTTCCTTGTGAGATCAGGATTGCAAACGTAAACTCCAGAGTAAGTTTCAAGAGCAGCATTTGGCTTAATGCATCACCTCTGGCAATAGCTGAAGTCCACCACCCCACGAGCACTGCATTTGCTGCTGTTATAAAAACCAATTTCACTGAACCAACTAGAGCTAGCGGGCCCATGTCCTGCAACCCATATGACTCTGGCAGAGGTTAAACAAAAACGCTCCAGCAACATAGTTTGGCTACCACTGTATATTCAGCCTTTACGTTGTCCGCACAATAGAAATGTTGCTCTTGCAAAGTAAAGCACACAGTGATATACAAATGGTATCAATGGCTGAAAAGTCTCACGATCAAGCTTGACTGCAAAGGGAAGTTAACAAAAGTAGTCTTTTAGGAGAGGTAGCCATATTAGACTCAGCATTCAAAAAAAGGGAGTGCACTCAAAGGGTCAACATACATTATAATCTCTTGCAGACCCATCATGTTTTTGTTTTTTCCTACATTTTTTTTTCAGAATGTACACACCCAGGCGCACACGCACACAGGCACACGCACACATATATACATCTTTCTTTTTTCATAATTCCCCTTTGTTGCCATAACTTTGCCATACTGAGAACAAAGGCCAGCTTTCCTTTCATCCTCTCTTAGCTGTCCCACAACTACCAACTGTTGCCTTCAGTCTGCTCAACATCCGTAGAGTAGCTGAAGAGACAGTGGGAATTAAAACAGCTTCCATTTAATATCCTGTTCCAAGAGAAAGCATCCAAACTGCAAGGCATTCCCTTCTTCTGATGCAAGTTATGACTCTCTTGGGTTTCTACTTGATATAAACTGCAGAATGCTCTTCAGCCTTGTGCTACAAAAGGCAGCTTTCACCCAAATAATAAAGACCGAAGCTGGAATTTAAACACCACAAGTTCACACGCTTCTACCAGTCCCTTGTTCCTGTGCTCCTTTCCAACAACGTTTATCACTTTAATTTCAAAAGTCATGCACCAATGCTATAAAATAAGACACCCAAACTACCAAGAAGTCTCTTGCTCATGACTTTGGGATACTGTATTAGTATAAAAGAGCATTCAGTCATCTTAAATAAATATATTCTATTTCTGAAATCACAGCACATTCAAGGGGTAGTTACTGCCATAAGCAGAGCATTAAAGTAATCTCCATAGATGTTTTTAGAATCACAGGATCCTTTAAGATCATCGAGTTTTGATTGATTTGGTCTAATATCTGGAAAATAACCTACTGTGGGGATAAGAATCTGCATCTCAAATGTTCTGCAGAACATTTTTCCCATATTTGTATACAGTACTAGGACAAGTAAGAAGACATTACAGTAATTTTCTCCCAGCTGCTTAGAACTGTAGCTTCGGCTACAACAATGTATTTAGTATACCTCAAAACTACATATGAAATATCAAAGATCACTAAATAAATAAAAGCCAAGGAAAACTGGGACAGTACTGCATTTTACACTTGAGACAAGATTCCCCCCTCCCATGGATAACTCACAGAGGACGACTACGGTAAATGCTTTTCTTTTTTTTTAAAGAAAGATTTATACACAGGTTCAGATCCAGAAAATAATGTGAAATGCATAAATATCGATAGCTTTAGCTAAGTTAAAATGGGTTCAGTAAAGTATGATACAACATATTCAGAATAAACAAAGCAGAAAAGCATCATATTTTGGTTGAGCTTGAGATATACATAAGGTGCAACAATTTCTTCTCTAGAGGCATTTGTGGACAATGTGTTAACGGGTAACAGTGTTTGCTGGTATACTGAAGTACACACAAGAGCAATAAGATCTTCCAAAATGAAAGCAGCTGAAATTAATAAAAATTAAAACAAAACAAACAAGGAAAAAACCCAACCCCAATACAGTAAGATATTGGTCTGAAATTTTTGTTGTGCTAACAGACTTTGTTACCTGAAAATACTGATACCCCTTCTAGTAGATTCAGGGAAAATTTCTAGCTACTGAAATCAAGACATCACTCAGAGAACCAACAAAGGCAAATGCCTAGTGAACTATAAAGCTTTGCAGGATTTCTGCTACTCTCAGTGCCTAATCGCTTAAAAATTAAGCATATCTACAAAAAGGTTTATAAGTATCTGAAAACAGTCATATCCAGTAAACTGACCCAACCCTACCCCCTCTCTAAGGGAAAGTCAAGGAAAAGCAGATCAAGTAAGATATTAATTCATATAGAAAAAAGTAATTTTCTGTTTCTTTTAAAAAAGGTACCATTAATATACAGAAATATCTTCAGGAACAATATTGAAATTTAAATCGAGGAAGGATGGGGTGCTTTGACAAAAATATATCTACTCTAAAGGTTTCTAGAGAAATAAGTTAGTACCATTGTCAACGTGAACGGCCTGCACTGTAACATATTTGGATTTCAGCTAATTATAAAGTGGTCCAAAACTCCAACAGCCACCTTGATGTGACCCAACAGTTTTTAAGTTTTTCCTGTCTTGCTAAAATAACTTATAAAACTTTAATAAAATCTTATTAAAAATACTGCCATAGGCTGCAATGGCGTTCTAGGGGCTCTTAGTCATATATTCACCTGAATTTTTAAAAAGCCTTTTCACTGACTCATTGGCTTGTAAATGTTGTTCTTTTGTTGTTGTTCCCTTCTTCCAACACATGCATCCTCGATGGTGCTGCTTCAGTGACAACTTTCCCCAGCTACCTGCCTTTTGTCAGACCTTCATTACAATCCGTGTGGTACGTTGTATATTGTTTCCCGACACTGAACCAAGGACTTTCACTTTACTACAACAATGAAAGGCTAAACCTAGAAAGCATTAATAGAGTTACTGTCCATATGGCTATTACATCAAATTAGTTACAAAATAACCCCAAAACACATTATCAATTCAGTCAAGTATAAATAAGAATGCCTGATAGAATGATGTAAACTCGCATCATTTAAAGACTTAATTCAAAGAACTTCAAACTCAATCTAATACTATCAAAAGTTCAGCCGGTATGACGAAGACTAATAATAGAAAATTATTGCTGGAGTCCAATTTGGTAAATTGTTGTGCTACAATGCAAAAAATAGGGAAACATCTTGTGCTATAGAAGAAGTACCCTGTTGAATTTGTAGCTTTAGATCAATTACTAGTGATCGTTTTGCATCTGTTGGTAGGAATCAATGCTTGGTTATACAATAGCGTAAGTCACAATAGCGGAGATAACAGGTCAAGTGATACACGTGGCCTGCTTTTGGGATGTATTGATGAGAGCAAACCACAAAAATTCAACATAAGCAAAGACAGAAACTGGCAGATGGATCTGTTTGGTAGTCTGAATGCAGTCAAACGTTACTCTTCAGTTGTAGTTTATCTGTATACAGCTTGCCACTTTACCAACACAAACTGTAATTGTCCCTTTACGCAAACTCTGAAGCCGATTTGGACTGTGCATAGTAACCACAATGCCAGTGTCTGTAAAATGTACAAGTTATGTGTATCAGTGTACATGTGTATCGAAAAGTCACGGTTTGAGATTTTTCAGAACGGTGAAATAATACTAAGGTCACTTTTGAAAAACACATTTGCAGTACTTTTCGTTTACAGGAAAGTTTCACCAAGTCACTCAGATACCTATGCAAAAATAAAGGAACCTTCCAAGGCATGAAAGACGTCAATTATCTGCAGTATTTCCTTTTCCATACACCACTCCTTTTTCTAATGCACATCATCCTGGTTATTCAAAGCTAAATTAAAAAGAAACAAACCCAAACATAGCCTGTCAGAAATTTTGCCAGTAAACTCTACCACTCTGGTGGCAAATATAAAAGTGCAGAACATCTGGACCACATGGCTGCCCAAACACCGCTAACAATGGTACATCTGTCCAGGCTGCCTTGAGTTCTCTGGAACAGGTTTTAAATTCATTCTACAATATAAACGTAGGCATAACCTATTAATATAAACCATCTTAGAACTTAAATCTTCATGTACAAAAATGACTAAGAATATCTAATAATAATAATAACTAGTGCAGTGTGTCAGTGTTTTTGTTGTTGTTGGTTTTTTTTTTTTTTTTTTTTTTTTTTACTTTTTAATTTAGAATAACTAGGTATTATACGAAACTAGTTGCCGTACTCTCTGGTTGGTAAAAGAGATGCTGTGTGAGCTAACAGTAAAGGCAGCCTTTTTCACACCAACCACCTATTTACTGTTTAAAAGCCTTCAATAGAAAGCAAGCTCTGGGATCACTCCATTTCTGTTCATTAATAGACAATTAATATCACCCTTCTACATACTGGGATCCGATTTGAGAACCTGGCCCAAGTTGCTAACGTCTGGCTTCCAGTGAATTCTGGGCCACTCAGAGCAATAAACACTTGTTTGCAGTCTATAATTTCCATCATATGGACTGACTAGCTTCCCTTGGTAAAGACAAGGCTAGGATATTAGGTAAAGCACAATGTTTTACAATAAAGTGGAGCTTCACTGGTCAGCGCAGGAAATAAGCACTGGAGCCTGAGACATTTCATTTGGCTGTCCATCATGTGGGAGAGGTGTGGCCCTCTGACTTCTGCAAAAGAAGAAAAGAAAAGCCACCCATCATTATTTGGAGCGCGGGAGGTGCTTTTACCAGACCAGAAAGGCTGGCAAGTGGCACGCGATATGGTTTAACACCCTGTATTACAGCACCAAAGCTCCCTGCTGCTACAAATGCCCACATGCTGCTGTCACACACTCGTTTTACAGGTATTTCTGCAACGGTAAGACAATAGTATCCTGAGGACAACCTGCAACACAATGCAAAGTCAGGCAAAAACGAGACACAATGGTATTTGAGTACACAAAACAAAACACATGCCCGAAGAGTCAGCTCAGAGTGTGGAAGTGCTGTTGCTCATTCTCTAAAGGAGTGGCTTCAGCCTTCAGAAGCAGAGAGCAGAGCTCATGGGTGGCAAAAGAAGGCAAACGCAGAAAGGCATAGATCATATTAATGCAAGCCCGTAGTCAGCTTTTAAGCAATATGGAAATATATTCATCAGCAGACTTGCACATTGGGATTACTCCAAGTTTCATGACTTAACACTTCATCGGCCCGGCACAACATCTCTTTCATTACTACAGCTGTGTTAATTTACAAATAATCCCCTGGCACAAGGGACCATAAAAGTAAACTGTGACAGAATTACGTGCTGGAAATCAACATCAATCATTGTAGCAGATGGACTTGGGAGAGCTCTTTTGCAACTTGCCTTTTAAAATACATACACACAGCACGTCACCGCCTGTTATCTAACCTCACGAGTCAGGTTCTATTTTTGCTACCATATGTGTGCAGCAATGAAAATCTGGGGCCCACTTCTTATTCACAAAGGGCCACTTTACCTCACCCTGGCACAGCTAAGACCCCAGCACAAAACACAGCTCACGTTCACAGGGCTTAACCGGGGCTGGCACAAGGATGAAGAACAGAAGCCTTCACGTGGAAACCACACTGCTGCTTCCAGACAAGCTGTAATTACGGTTAAAAAGGAGTTTGGCTTCCGTGGCCCAAGGCTCCGTGAAATTATTTCATAATTAAATTCAGACACTAAAGAAACACATCAAGCAAACCTCTAATGCTGTTCTTGTTTTGGGCTATTTGCAAATAAAGAAGTGAGTCGCAAAAGATAACAAACAGTCAACAGAGTAGAAAAGAGATAAGCATCTAGCCCATCAAATTTAGGATTCTGTTTTGACTTTCCTTGGCCAAGACTGTGAGAGAGGTGGCAAAGTTTCTCAAGGGAAACAGTCCTCTCTTCTTGTGGTTTCCACCAGCAGTGATTACAAGCTGGAATTTGCAACAGTTGCTGGACATTTGCCCATTTGGTGTTTTTAGGCCTCATGGAAGGTGCTGCATTGCTCTAGCTACACGATGAGATGACGAAAGGTGGAAATAAGGAGAGAACCAAGCAGAAGGCTATGGAAAACATTAACTTTCTTCAACAGGGACAAAAGGAGGACAAGAACTCTTAGAGGAACAAAGAGGGAAAAACCCCAGTGAAGTGAATCCTGTTGCTCTTGTGCAATTCTAGTCAGCATTAATGGAAATCAATGAAACCACAAGGGTGTGAACGTGAGAGCAGAGCTTAGCACAGCACTTCCTCAAGCCTCGTGGCTTCTGACCACAGAAGACAAAAGAAACAAGTTGAGACTTTTGCTGTCTTGATAGCAGACACTTGTTCTGCAATGCTGGGAGGAAAGGCCAAGCTGACTGCAGCTTGAAAACACTTCTCACCCTAGCAATGCTGTTTAAGCAAGACAACAGCTTCTGCAGAGAAGAGCTAACAGGCTGAGCTGGCTGACTTTGTTTCTTGTAGGGCACCTGAGATTCCAAAAAACCTTTCAGTGTTTGATGTGCAGGCTGAACGCACAGGACTGGGCTGGCCAATGGTGGCTACAAGATCAACAGTAAACTGAGGTTTAAATTGTTTCATCAACCACTGCCTTGTAGAACTTCTCAGGCAGCCTGCAATTTGTCAAATGCCATTTGCAGAGGCTGTGATGGTTTCAAATTGGCCCAGCACTTCCTCACAGATTTTCCACTGCAGGAAAAGATAAGGGTTTCATCCACAATAAACTGCAGCATCAAAAAACAACACAGGATAATTAAGAGCCAAGGAGGACTTGCTGTCCTTGGTTTCCTCCCATTATAGGTCTAGCATGCAGGATCTGACCATGCTGAACTGATCCAACTGATCCCTAAGTAACCTGCACATTCTCCACTTTCTCCATATGGACTGTCTACTCAGTACCTGGGAGCACCAACCCAAACTAATGTGGCTTTCAACCACCCAGAGTTCTTCTGCCCCTGCCATTCTGCAGATGCTTTGCCTCCTACACAGCAAAGCACAAGAGTAAAAATAACAAGTTAGCTTCCTTGAGCCATGATCAGCATACAGCTGAAGTTTTCTGAAATTTGACAGTCTTAAGCCACTGAAAAATACAAACCAGCATGCAATAGCTATTCAAATCTGCTATTCTGACAAATGGCATCAGAAAATTAGAAAACCTCAAGCATTAGGATCTCAAGGAGCTTATGAACCTGTTTATATACAAAAATTGGCAAGTGAGCTTGCCAGGGAGGATTGTTTTACTGACTAACAAAACAGATTACACTATCATTTAGCTGAACACTTAACATTACTAAGCCAGTGGTGTAAAACAGACATTCATAGAAAGCTGTAGAAGAGGAAGCCCAGGCCAAATTGAACAGTCTGCAATTCACATGCTTTCTAAACAAGCTGCCAGACACATACTATTTGCTTAGACAACAAAGGGGAAAAAGAAGACCGTACCTGTGAACATTTTCCATGGCTGCTACTTCTGCCAGAGCAGCCAAGCTAAAAAATGCAGACACCGCTGGCATATCTGATGTAATACTATGATTTTCTTCCGTCTCTGCATTTCTGGAGCATTCATTGTTGCAATCTGTTTCTGCACTTGGTGTTTTTGGAAGAGTACTTTGTGGCAGCTCTTTTGGCTTCTCCTCTGCAATAAAAGAAAGTTACGCTTGCAAATTTGGTCATTAAATTCACAGCAGCCCATCAATATATTGGCTAGTCTGGTGTTAACAGAACCTTCACCTCTAGGACTTTGATTTTTTAAGTGTAATCCGATTCATGCTGTAACCTCTTCTGACCCAAGCTACTGGCAGAAGCACAGTAGTAAGTATTATGAAGCAATTTACCAATTTCGCATTATCTTTTAGGTCAAGCAAGAGGGTGTTTGTGTACGTTTTAGACACAAGAGTCCTGAGAAATTATCTCAGGACTCCTGCAAGGACTGTGGCATTGACTGTCACATGGAATTAATTTATTCATCCTGTAACAAGGTAAAAAGCAATTTCTTTACAGGACTGGAAATAAATTATGAAAGGTAACCATGTCTCCCCATCAGCTCTCGGTTCTTAAAAGAGAAATAACCAGGAAAAGAAGACAGATTTAAGCATTCAAACAAAATAAGTTGGACATTATGGACACACTAATTTTCTAGTTGATTGATACCTGTATTTTAAAGAATGACCTTTCTAAGCTATGAAAACAAGTTAACTGAAAAATATTTCCCTGATAGGTTGTTTGTACTCCACAACTTTCTCCAACCATTCACTTTTAAGAAAAGTTAAAGTCTTATTTCCTTACCCAATGTCCCTCCTGCTGGTGACACTCGACCATCTGCTGTTCGGACAAGATGAGTGATCTTAGTTTTCCTTGCTTTCCTTTTCTGGCTGCCAACTAAAGGCTCGTGCATCATTGCTGGCTCCGGAGTGTTTAGGGCAGATATAGAAAATTTATTCTTCCAGGGAGAGTCACTGAAACTTCTATCTTCTGAGAATATGGCTAAAAGAGGATAAAAACACAGTTTTACATGTATAATAATTCAGCTACTAGTTACGCTCATTTACCATTTTGCATCTATCTGCATAAAGGCTTCCTGCTTCCCTCATAGCTGCTCAGAGCATAACCCATGACAAGATATGATCCAAATGCTGCGATGTTTGCAGGGAAATAGTAGCATCAGCTCCTAAACATATCCCAGAAATTGCAACTTTCTAGTATTTGTAAAGAAAACCGTGAGACGGGCAGTAGCACTTCAGTGGGAACAGGAGTCTGTATAAAACACTGCAACAGAAGATGCAATCAAGTAGCTAAGAGACAAAATGTATTTGAAGGAACAATAATGGCCCTCATTTAAGTTGATATTAGCTCACAGGTGGACTTTTAAGCAGAATTCAGGAATTCCTGACTAAGTCCAATCTTCCCTGGATAGTCACTCTACATCATCTCCTCTAAGCAGTTGTTTTTACAAAACAACAAACCTTATATAACACCCAAAAGGCAGCAAATGCAAAAGCTGAGCTGGATCACAGCTGAAGACAAGAATGCTAAAAAAAGAAAGCAAGCTCAGGATAAAATATCGTGATGGAAATAATGCCTACATGAAGTCAGAGTGAGAAAGGAACAGTTCCAATGTTGGTATTTCAAAGTAGACTTCTGCCCTGAACCAAAAAATGATCACAAACTTTCACTTGACTGAAGTCACTTTAATCTTGTTTGTGAAGAAACCGGTCAGACAGCTATCAACAACTGTATTTTAGCTTCTGAAGTATGAGATCAGTGTGTAGTCATCAATCGTTTGTAGATTCCATTGATTTAAGAAGCCATACTGCTGATACCATATGGTATCACTAGTCCATAAATTCAATCCATGATTCTTTTTTCCTCCTGTGATAGAAGTATTATGAGGCCTACCCCATCTGCGATCACTATAAGCTAGGGTTAGAAAGAGACTACAGGCAGCAAAGGGAATGACCAAGTCACTTTTTACAGATGTTTGTCTTATCTGCTTTGAAGTTGGGAGTGCTCATGGGCACCTGCACCAAGTCCTTGGGAGTATTTTTTCTCAGGGCACTGCCATCCTGAATGATTACATATTTCTCCCTAATGCCTGCACCTCATCTCCCCTGATGAATTTTCAACTCATTCTCTTTTTTACTACCCATCACGTTACACTGTATCTCTTTGCAACAGTCCTTTGTATAATTCACAGCTGCTACTGTGCCTACAGTTAGCTTCCTCTTCCCCACAATTCCTTTCAATCTTTATTCCTGTTTTAAAGATACGTTTAAGACTCGTTTGTTAACGTTCTGGGTGATCAGAGCAGCAAAAACTATATGCACAAAACCTCAAGCTGGAGTGCAAACAATTGCTCTTTCAGAAGGGCTCAGCACTGAGCAAGACCAGCCTCCCATGCTGAGAACGGTCGTCTCATGGAGGAGCATCCAACCGCCTGAACCGTGTACAACAGCCTGCATGGACTTTGCCCTTTTTCATTTTAGGGTGCATTTACTGTCTGTTTATTGCTTGGTTTGTATTTTATGTGTATATTATATATGCTTGTTTTAATGATCTTCCTATTCAAAGATAGGGCTAATATAACCTCTATCTTTTGCTAGTTTCTGTAACTGTTAACTGTGTGAGGATATGGACTGGTGAAGAGAAGAGCTGTAAGACATCTTATCTTGTTAGCTGTTGCCCTTTGCTCTTTTGTTTTAAGTGGGAAGGGACCTTTTAATGTTTTATGGTATAAAAATACAATCAGATCTAGTACATATGTGTAAAAACATTTGGAAAAGTTCAAAACCTTAATTCGTTTATGTTCGTAATTCAGCTTCATATCTTCTCTTGTAAAACATTTTTGTACTTGTGCATGCTCTTTATTTTGAAAAAAGCCTACAGCTTCAAATAGCTTTTCAGTGCTTAGCTATAGTTGCTAACCTTTCCAGAGCAGAGGTATGCTGTATAACTTATTTTTTGTAAAGAGAGCAAGAGAAATCACAAGAAAAGATCTGTCCCGTAACGGTCCAGTCAAGTAGTAGAGGCAATGACTGCAAATGTAACTTTCAAGTAACTCAACTGGGGTAATAGTGAGAAGTTCAGATAAGCTTATTGCATTGAGTGAGACCAAAATCTTATTTGGAACGTATAATTAAATGGGCAGCTCTCTCTCGAGATTTCTTATTTGGGAATTCATGAGCGTTGATTATGTATTAATGTAATGGTTTGGTTGTAGTCCAACACTATTTGTTAGTTCTGATTTTGGGATTTGCTCTAATTAGATAGTACTTTGACAGTGCTGTTTAATTCTAGTTTGATTGAGTTTATAATGGCTTTAAGCTTAATAATACAAGTCACGTTAATGCTTTTACATTTAATAAAAATATCAAGACATAATTTCCAACAATAACCAGCATATGATAGACAGAAGCCTGATTTGCTACATTTTTAATTAAATGTGTTGTATATTACAAGCCATGTCAGGTCATTAGAAATTAACATGATTGGTCAGTACAGTAGACAGTTTCCTCTTACATTTGTTTTTTTCTCATACTGTATGTGCCAAAAAGTTCAAGAAATTAAAGAAAAGAAAAAATGGTGAAAGGTAAAATTAAGAGGCAACAGTTACTAAATACATAAGGAGGAATATATGATGTCGGTGTTTTTGATTAGGAAATAGCAGAATGTGGCTGACAAACTCAGGATGCAGCAAATCTATTCCTTCTCCACGTTTTAAGGTTTTTCAATCCTTGAAATGAGACCTGAGACTCCTCTTTTTTTTTTCCTCCTCTAGCTCTAAAGTAAGCTCTTTATCACTTCATCACAACGTTGCTGCCATACAGTTTTGAATTAAGGACTACAGGTGAACAATGAATAACTATTATTTTGTGGGTGGAGCGTGGGTGTTGAAGAGCTTTTTTCTTTTCTAGGAGTCTTAGTGGACATTGGGCTAAGAAATCATTTCATGGAATTATTTACATATTATTATTCCAGACACAAAACCAAACTTGGAGGAAATCACACATAGGCTTCACTCCCAAGATCCTTTGTACTGAACTCCAGAAAGATAAAGGAGTCCATGCTTTAATGTCTGTATAGCTAAACTAGCTGCAACTGGGGTCCTCCTGCACCTCCTTCAAGAAGAACAGCACCCCATTGCTTCACCATTGCTATACCTGACAAAGGTATATCCATATGGTGCTCCAAACTAGGACTCGATTTTGCTGTGCAGAAAGGACAGGGCTAAAGAATTTTAATTCCCTGCGGTTTTATTTAATAATTTCTTTAAACCATTTCACACCCTTCTGTGTCCACACAGTCCTTTGTTCAAGAGCTGTCCCATGTTGAGCTCAGCTAATTTGCAGGAGAAAACTGTCTAGAAATGAAATGAGGTTCTGCAGTCTTGCAAACAGGTATTTGCATGGTTAGCTTTATGTATGACAGTAGCACATGCAGAACTACAGGGCTATTTTTGAAAGCAGAGTTGAGCACATGATAGGAAGATGTGAGCCTTTTGGCAGGCTTACACCACAGTGACAAAAATGACTGATAGAAAAACATCTAAGGCTCTATGCTGGATGGTTTCCTGAGCTAGATTTGTTAAAAGTTAGCATGGGCAGCTTACCCTATTCTGCAGGCACAGAGTACATGTAAATCTTATTTACCCCTATCTTTGTGAACAGGAAAAAGTCAATTGGACTGACTCAGCCCACCACAGAAAAGGACAAGCTTTTCAGACTGAACCCCAACAAGACACAGACAGAATTAAAAGAATTTCTGCAGCCATATCTGTTACAAGAGAGCGCTGTGGAAGTTTAACCCCATTTAGTGGGGAATGAATGCTCTGTGGGTCTAAGCATGCTGGTATCAAAAAGAAAGATGAGCTGTAATACTTCAATGGCCTTCATGAAGTTAAAAAAGGGAAGCCTAGAAAGGCAGAGAGAAACTTCAAGTGACAGTGCCTGGGGAACCATTTCACCAAGGACCTGATGCCAAGCACACTCAGACCCATACACTGGGGATGCTGCTGCAATACTGCTCGCGGGGCCAGGTGGCACAGGGAGCTGCAGCAAGGGCTGGGCACTAACCAGCAGAGGGACACCAGCTGACAAAGCAGCAAATGGTCAAGCCAGGTGTATGGAACAGCTGCCTGGATGGAAGCTCTGCTGCGTGAGCCTATGCTGACCCAGTCCTCTTCCAGGCTGGATGGATGCCAAAGGCACAGTGGCACAGAGCTGAGGGCTCCCTCTGGGCTGCAGGTGCCACACAACAGGGCTTTCTCAGCTGAAAAAAAATAATAAAAGGTCATGCTGCTGATTTTCTGCACTGCTCTGTCTCGGATGCACGTGCTAAGGCTGTACAGGCTGATGGAGGATCAGTAGCAGGCAGTTAGCTCTACCAGCCACAGGAGTTGGGGCTCCTTCACACATCAGCCAGCCCTGAGACTGTGATATATGTTTATCTCCTTTTTTCCTCTTCTGATGCATAGGCCAGAATTTCATCTGGTTATTACAATAACCATGCAAGAGCCCTCAGGACAGCTCACTAAATGCACCTGCAAGGAGTCAACAATTGCAACTTACTCCTTGTTATTTAAAGCAGTGCTTTCCACCGGGAAGTGGTGGCAGAAAACAGTGTGGCAGAAAATGCAGTATCTCAGCAGAGTGGTGTTCAACCTCCCCAAACTGACTCGTAACACAGTCAGTTGCATTACTGTGTGCTCGGGGGGAGCAGAGGTTGTGGCATGTCCAGTGGTATTTTACTAGGCTGTATTTCTAAACACCTGCAAAGTTGTAAGACAGTGATTTGCACTGGTGATGCTGTGTAGGATGTGGCCACATGGAGTCAAAATTCACTTAGATACTCAAACCAGAGACAGATAGAAAACATGATTCAAGCACGTAAAAATTTGCTTTTACTGCACTTACTTTTCTTCCTTTTCTTCATTCAAAGCACAGATGCACGCAGGCACACACACTTTTCAAGATGACAAAACATGAATCCAGCATGACCTCTGCTGACAGCAACCCTTCCAAATGTCTCCAGATATAAGAACATTCAAGCTCCTTCCTCCAGCAAAATTAACTCCATAAAAATCAAACCCACACAATACAGAGTGATGACTCACCACAAGTACAGACTAATCACAAAAAGAAGTTGAAATTTTCACTTGGCGTTTGGTTCACTAAATCCTTGTATATTTGAATGGAAATGAAGATGCTGGGATTCCCAGCTCTGGGAATGCTGCAGAATATGGGACAGTGAAGTCAAAGAGTTTAGGGTCCTGCTGCCTAGGAATTCATGAAAGGATGAAGTTATGTAGGTGGCACATGCTGGTGAGACATGCAGGTGGCCACCTGCCAAGGCCATACCCACGCTGCACTTTGCTGATCAATGCTTTGCTTTCAGTGTCCCTAAGAGTAGGCACAAGACCCCAGATTTTGCTCCCCTTTTTAACTCAGAGAAAATGCAGTTCCCCACCAATCTACATATATATCCACTTGTCTTTCCTTTGATGATTCCTACGTGGGCCACGTAAGGCTGGTAAGTTCCTCGTGTCTTTGCTTCAGTCTTGGGAGGAACTTGGCAAACTGGCCCTACTCCAGCAAATGCACAGACACATCTTTAATGTTTAGACATGATGACATTATTCACACGCTTAACTTCCAAGGACATGCCTCTGTGTTGTGCTGGAATAAAGCCAGGGTATTCAACACTTGCCAGGCTTGAAGCTTTGATTATAGCGCACACTTCACTTTATATCAAAACAGGCTGGATTCTTGTAATCAAATGGAGGTTTTGACATTTTGTTTAGCCACATTTTATATCTGCAGATTTTAAGATATTTATATTTTTTTACTCTATCATGTGTAAATGTTTTCTGGTTCTTTTGCCACAGAAGAATTTACACACATTTTTTTCTTACTAATTTATCTACATATTCTATTAATAATTCAGGAACAAAAATCTGAATGGCACACAATAAAAGCTGTGTTGTATGATACTTTTTTCACACCGTCATGAAAGCAATATAGTTACTTCTCATAAGTGACTCCTACAACATGTTTGTTGTACAAATACAATGAAACAGGCAAGTAATTTCAAAATATTTGCACCAGTGAATGCAGCAGAGCTGGCAGAACCTCTGTAGGAAAATAGTGCACATGCACCAAGAGGACAGAAAGCAGAGCATCAGGGAAAGAGAGGAAATGGCATGGCCAAGCCCTAGGGAAAGATATGAAGCATAAATGTAGCTGGAGAAAATAAGAAGAGGATAGTAATTTTATAAATGGATATGGATTGAGGGGAAAAAAAAAAAAAAAGGAAGAAATTCACAGAACTACCTAAATAAGCAGAACCAGAGAGGCTCTTCCATACCACAAGTATGATGTGGGAGAGAACTCCACTGTGAAAGAGCTTAGGAACAGCCTGGGCATGATTCGGATACTGTGGACACCATGACTACAGCAGGAGGGAAACAAAAAAAAAAAAGAGAAAAAAAAAAGATGGCCCAGGGAAGCAGGCTAAGCTGTAACCCTGTACTTCCCGTACACCTGAGAGCGCCCCTCAGAGTTGTGAGTATGTAGGTATGTATGCAGGACCACAATTCTGTAACTAGGAAAAAAACTATGGAGAGCTTCCAGCTGGACAGCAGGCAGAGCAAGTCCAGGACAGAACTTAAAACATTGTCAAAGTTATTTTCAATCTGAGGCAAACAGAAAGCTGGTTAAGCTTTCTACAGGACAAGGATTAGTTTAGGTTAGTATTTCTGAGATCTGGTGCAGAAACAAGCTCTTACATCCTGACAAGCTGCAGACTGCAAAGTTCTAGAGAGCAGGAAATAAAAGGGAGAGGAGGTAGAGACATAGATAAATGCTCGAGCAAAGGGATAAATAACGTGGGCTCTGATACAGAAGGAATGGAGATAAGAGCAACTAAAGGACAAAAGAGCTCTGAGCTGTGGAACATAAAGAGTTCAGAGCCAACTGCTGTATTGCCCGTGCTCTGTCAGCTCTGCTGCATGGCCTCTGGAGCAGGGAAATTGTAATTAAGGGAGATGCCAATTAAAAACAAACCAGCACCATGCTGGAATAAGGTAATATGATCAACTGGAGCCAGGAGCTAATGGAATCAAAGCAGGCAGGGAAACAAGGGACAAAAGCAATCAAAGACTAGAAAGCTGAGTAGCCTCTGCCTAGAAGCATTTCTCTGAGACTGAATCGAGAGAGAAGGCAGTCCAAAACCTTAACTAAGTGATGCACCAGTACCTGTGTCCGGGACATTACGCTTCTCCTTTCTGTGCTTACATTTGCTGACAATTTTGTAGAATAAGTTCTTTTTCTTAGACTGGAATGAACCTACAGACAACATTAATAATACATACTTTTAATTAGCAGTTTTTAAAAAAAGAGTACAACAGTCACAGTATGTACTATACAACCTCCCCTTCAACTAATTACAGGATGCCATTTCACGGGGAAGCATAAAACCTGACCTTCTGCCAGAATGGACTGTGGAGGCTTTCAGCAGGCTGTACTTCAACCCGTCAGCTCCAAATGCTTAAATGCATACAAAGCATTTTGGAGAATGATGACCTTAGGAAAGCTTAGTCTTAGAACAAAACAAAGGGTTTGCTTGCTTGTTTAAATATATGCTGTCTTTTGAATGTGTTTGGAGTTTGGCTGGAATGGACTAAACTTTCCTCACAGCAGCCCGGGATGGTGCTGTGTTTTGACCAAAAGTGTTGGTAACACACCAATGTTTTACTTACTGCTGAACAGTGTTTACAGAGCATCAGGATCTCTTTTCTCACTCTGCTACCCCAGTGAGTAGGTTGAGAGTACACAAGAGGTTGGAAGGGGACATAGTTGGGAGAGGTGACCCACATTGACCAAGAACTATTTCATACCATATAAAGGGGGAGAAGTTTTTTGCAAAGTAGTCATTATTGTTCAGGGACTGACGGGCCATAGTTTGCTGAGGGTGAGTGCTGGCTTTTGCATCGCTTGTTTCCGCACCTCCCCTCCCGCCCCCTTCACTTACAAAACTGTCTTTATTGACCCATATGGTTTCTTCCTTGCTTTTGCCTTCCCAATTCTCTCCCACATCCCATTGTCAGAGAGTGAGTGAGTGACAGAGGGGAATTGTCTACCCACGGCCAACCCATCACAGGATACAAGAGTATGGCTTTTTGGTGACCAGAAATGAGTTTATGCTACATGCAGAAGTAAAAGTCCCCAGGTTAGTCCCCACCTAACCTAAAAGGTGAGGTTATGCTCAGCTCATAGTATCATTCCTGCTATGATAGCAGGGTCTTTACTAGTAGTAGTCAGAAGACATCTTATGTGACATCAGACCACAAGGTATGTGCCTAGCAGAGGTCATCAAGAGCTACCCTTTGTCTCACTAAAGTAGCAAACTGTGATCCCACAGCACTAAAGACATAACAGACCAAAGATGTAACAGATGCATAGTCTCTGCACTGCAAAGCATAAAAAAATTATGCAGTTAACTTTTCAAAAACTGCACTTTAAAATCATATTTCCAAAGATACAGCAGGCAAGCAATTCTTTAGGCTAGTTCAGAACAGATAAGCTTTTCTGAAGACTAAGGTCAAACATTTAATCCACATCAACAGTAACAAGCCTTCTCACAACAGTTACACTAGAAGACAGCCTGTTAACTAGATGATTCTTTTGTAATTTTTGTTATTTTCCTTTTTAAATTAGCAAATCAGTGATTTTTGCAGGTGCTTGGAATAAGCATCGTGTTACATTGTGTCACAGAAGTCTCCATTTCTGCAGCACAGCCTGCACCCTAGAGACCATTTCAATCAGTATCACACACCATCAGCCAGTGCCAGCAACTGTAGGCAGAGTAACTGAGATGAAAAACTCATAAAAAGATCACAAGCGTTGCATAAAGAAGGAAACCCATGTCTTTCATCTCTTTTCTACCATCAAGGCACCTCTGTCGTAAGCTCATATCTACAACACGTAGAGTACTCCAGGGCACATGCCTCTTGCATGTAAAATTTTGTTCCCAAATGGAAAATCCAAGGATATTGTCAGGATGCTGCCAGAAGGCCTTTTCATAAGGAGACTTCCAATTTCCTACTCCTAATAGCCCTTATTCCTGTGACACTTGAATACCCTCTGGCCGTGAATGCAGCCAAAGAGCAGATGAGCTGATAGCTAAATAGGTCAATGTGTCATACTCAGACCTGACAGTATAACTTCTGATTCCATGAGAAACTTCATCCACACTCCTTGCCAGAACTACTTAGGGTGAACTAGAGGATATACACTGTCCTCTGTGAAAAGCCAACTTACAGTCACAGGCATGTAGTAAAGGCTGAACAAGGGAGCCTTCCTGAGACTGTGTGGTGTTTTTGGCTGGGATAAAGTTAATAATCCTTTCCAGGCTCCCACTAGCAGGTGCCAGAGGGGCGCAGTTCAGGCCCACTCACCCAGGCAGGAGTTTACGGGACGGCTGGCTGGGCTACACCTGTCCCATGGGGGCAGCAGCCAAGTGCTCCCAGACGCTGAACAAATGCCACTTGTCAACATGCAATCTGGAGAAAATCCCTGACTGGAAAAACTAACCAACCCACCTAAAAGGCTTGCTGTTGGGCAGTGGACACTGGATGGGATTTCCTACAGAAAGCAGAAACCCCCCCACTTTTAATGTTAGTTTACTTTCTGTTGTTACACAGCCATTTGCAAATGTGAATCCTTTTCTCCTGCTCATCTATTGGAAATATTCTACACGGCTCTTCCTTCCCCTAGCACTTCAGCAGTTGCCACAGGGTTTAACCACCTGCTAATCCCTGGCTTGTGTGTTGTGCTCGCTGAGGGCGGTAGGCATTTCCTCCTGGGAATACTGGCTACAGCCAACGGCAGCTGCTCACGGAAGCAGCAGGCAAGAAAATGAACCCACTGTACGTAAGGAACCATAACTGCATTTCCTCCACATTTCTGGGCATATGTCCCCTCAGCTCCCACAAAGCTCCCTATTTTAAAGGGACTGGTCAAACAGAGAACACTTCAACACGGTTGTAAGAAAAGCAGGACAAACAGATTTGTGCATTTCTACAACTCCCAGAAGGAAGATGCTGTATTTTTAGGTCACGATCTTTGGAACTCTACGGCATGTGATCTCCAGGCATTTGAATACTTTGAACCAAGCCAATAAGGACCCCCCAAGCTAAGATCGAGAGGAACGCCACGAAAAAGCATCCGTTTTAAGCTGATGCTTTATTTCTAGTCCTAGAGGCCACTGACTCACTGAAAAAATGTGGACAATCCCTTTCCCAAATAAAAGGATGATATGTATTCCTCTCCTTGCCTTCCCAAAATGAAAGCTTTAGTGAAGTGCTTGGTGTGAGAGTATTTCTTCACAGCACAAGGCAGAAATAATGACTAGGCCTGTTGCTCATTTTTGCATACGAGAGGATTAGTGACTCACTGCAGACTGCTGACTTCTGTGTGGTGGGATGTTTTGGCACATATGCCAGTGAAAAGAAGAAGAAAAAAAAAAAAAAATCAGTCACAGCTCCAGCAAATGTCGGAGTAAGCCATCTGCACAGATTCAGTATAGCTGTATTTTTCAGCCATTTTGTGACATTATTACTGTATATGAACACTCCCAGCTCAAAATGAATTTGCCAAAGCATTATGGCTCGCTCAGTCCTGCTCTCACTGAAGAAAGACCCCCATTAATTTCAGCGGGAGTAGGATTTGGACAATTTGGAAAGCTCTGGGGAAAAAATTGCCTCTCATTTAAGAAAGCTCAAATTTCCCCTTATACATGTGGATTTGAAACAGCTTTCATGTTAGAGTTCTTCAGGTTTTTTATGAAAAAGAACTGAAGTAAGTAAGGACTGAGACGCGACAAACATAATGGAAGGAGTCAGTGGGCACTGACCCGCTCATTTTCCACTTAGGAACCAAAAATCATCTTGACAACCCTGGCTATTTGGGTTAGGTAGCCTTCTGCAGGTGACATTTGACAGAAAAAAATAAAATTAAAAAAAAAAAAATCAAACTGGCACTATTTACTCCAAAATAAAACATATTAAGGCATCCAGCAGTAGTTACGGGGGAGGGGGGAACCACCCCAAACCCAGCAAAATCATTTATCCATTTTTATTCACCTAACATCCTAGGGAAGTTTTAGCACTCCAACCTATTTTGCAAATTTTAAATATTTAAAATTAAATTTAAAAATTTAGTAGGCACTGATATGTAGACTGCAAAAAGTAAGTACTTATCTGAGAACTAAGAATGCCTGGGAAGTTTTTGGTCCTGCACATGCTCATTCAGAAGAAACAGGGAATGATTTTGAAGAGTGTTTACTAAACCTACCCCTAGTAATTACAATCTGTTTTTTGGAAACATCCAGATGCCCCAGCTGCTGGTTGGCACCGTTTGTGTTGGACATCTCTTCCAATTACCTTGCAGACAGAGCAAAGCAGCAGAAACAACTCTGCATGACAGAGTAATGCAGAACACAGCAGAGCAAGGTTAATGTCTCCTACGTCCCAACACAGTCCCACCCATAAGACTATACCGACCCTCCTTCGTTCATACTCATCACATTGCAAGAATAAGATGTTACTTTATTTGAATTCTAAAAAAAACCACCCACAAACCACCAATACAACACCATGGTAATTCAAAAAACAGAGAACCATTCCAAACAAAGCTCTGTAATTTTGTACAATATACCATTTCCATTTCCTGCAATACTTGCAAGAGCCTAGTGTGCAGACCTGTATGCTTAACACCTTTGGAGGTCGGTATTCTCTAACCGTGTTTGGACTGGTCACAGTTCACAGGCAAGCCAACAGCATGACAAGGCTGAATGGCCTGTCAGTACACCACAAATTAAATTGAGGATTCAGCTTAATGAATGTTTGGCTCAGCTGGAACAGTTTCCCTGCTAAGCTAAGTAAGCTTGCTTGTATGCAATTTGGTTCAGGTCGTTTCAAATCCACAACTCGCATCCTAAATTTTAAGCATCCTAACAAAATAAAACAAATTAAAATTGACCCATTGCCACGGAATATTTACTTTTTAGCAATCTTTCTCTTCCAAAAGAAAAAAAAAGGTTTGTTGGAAAGTTTTTCAGCTACCTCTTTGAGAGCTAAACCTCACTCTCTAGGGAGCTGGAATGACTGACACAAGCTGACAGCTTGCCCAGCTAACTTGACTGAATTCAACTTTCGTTGAAATTAGGAGCAGATATCGCTAGTTCCATCTGGATTTAGTTCGGGGCTGCGGTTAGATGTTCACTACAGAAACAGCAGTGTCACGATCAGATATTCCTGCCCTGGGGCTGCTTGTTGCAACCCCACAGCTCAGTTGGTGGAAAAGTTCATGTGACTGTTTACCATCTGCTTCAGTGCAAAGTCAGCTGCCTTAGTTTAAAGAGCCCTTACTGTTGGCCAGAGGCAAATGCTCCACGGCCTTCTCCGCAGGGCTGGGCCAGAACTGCTTATATCAGGCTTGTAACCTGCCCACAGTTACGTTTCTGACCTTCCCTCGAGACGTGGCTGAATATATTCCAAAGCTTTTTTAAGTGATGGAAACAAGGATAAAAATCAAGCTCTCACGTATGATCCTAGTCAAAAGCAGAATGCAATTCTGGGCTACCTGACTTGAGGTAGTCTTCTAGTGTGCCATTCCCAAACAACATAGGGCCCGCAAAACTTTTAGACAAACAGACACTTGAACAGGTAAATACTGTAGAGAGAAATCCAAGGGGCTGCTATTACCACTTTAACTGCCACATCACAGTAGATGAGGAGATCTTATTCCCAACAGATGTTGCTTAATTAACCACTGTGTTATCATACTGTAAACCAATTCATTCACGCTCATTGAACACATTCTGTCAAATACATACCATTAAAAAAAAAAAAAAAGAAAGGCAACTGAAGTCAGAACTCACTTGATATCAGCACAAGTCAAATTTCGCAAAAGTGCCTGTTCCACATCTAATTATATAAAGACAAAAATCAATACCAAAATTGGCATGCACTAGAAAAGGACAGCTGCTCAGTCCTGCATACTGTAATGTGATTATTTGTGAAGCATTCAAAAGGCATAGATCTAATCCTGAGTCACCTGGCTAAAATAGCCATATTAGGTCTGAAAACCTGTCAGTCAGTGGAACTACCACAGTAGCAGAAAAGGAAACCAGCTCCACATTGTGAATTGTGCATAATGAGGATTCTTTTGACCCTTTTATCTTGTAGGGTTACTGGCACATCATTCCTTCATTTTGTGATGCTTCTGTACTACATCAGTATATCTGCCACAATCTAAAAGCAGTTTTCCCTATCATATTCTCACTTTTCTACCACTTCTGTTTCACAGGTTCTTTGTATATAAAACAGCCAAATGTGTCATGAGTTTTTCCCTCCAAGAGCCTCAGCAAGGGAGTTGGGTATGGGCTTGGTTTTCCTGATCTCTAACCCTTTTTTTTTTTCATCATGTCAGGACATTTTTTTCTCCAAACTTATGACAGGAGTTAAAATCCTGAAAAAAAATAATTATGTTTCATTCAGACATCTCTGGTATCTTATGTTTTAATTCACAGATCCTAAAATTACAGTGAAATGCAAACCAGCATAGAACTATGTAACCTTTTGATCATCTGCCATTTTTTCCCTGTTTTCTCCCAGTGTCCAAAATTCATTTAGGTCACAAATATTCATGGCTTTGATAAATTTGCTTGCCATAAGGAATGTATTTAATGCACAAACTCTAACCAGTTCCACTCAGCATGAAAATGAGGAGTCAAGAGTACAGCCAGGTGAGAAGCAACTACCTTCAGGGCTAGAAAAATGTTTTCTTTGACTTCACACTTTTCGCATATAACAGTAAAGCAGAAAAGTACAAATTCTTGAGCTTGTCGTAGTATTGTGTTGTAGCTTAAGGATATATTGCACATGGTAATTTACCTTTGTTGGATTTTGGTTGTTCAGATGAGCCACTTCCAACCTTTCTCTTTTTCCTTGGAACAGCAGAATTTTTCCTGTCAAAGGTAATAGGACTGTATTGAGGGAGGCTGTTGAATTTCTTTTCAAATTCTTCTTCCAACTTTGCTAAGCTAAAGGGGAAACAAAACCAATCAAATTAAATGTAACTCCATTTCTGGAAGGAAAAAATGTATTGTTTAGGAACACGTGTGCGTAAACACCCAAGTATCTAGGAAGAGATGGGGGAAAGAGTTAAGCACGCACACAGTGTAAACATCAAACCAGTATATATTGGTTTAGTGCTGTTTTTTTTTTTGGTCAGAGTTAGGTTGATGGTTGGACTAGATGATCTTTAAGGTCCCTTCCAACCTAGATGATTCTATAATATTAATCCAACTTTGGGATGAGAATGTACACTCCAGCTTCTGCACTTGTAACTCGATACAAATTAATTAATTAGTTGCATATATTAAAATTAGGGAGAAAAATTAAAATTAATAATAAAACAAAATCAATGTCATGATGGTGATATTTAAATTCTGCTGCACAGATTCATATGGGAGATTTGTCTGTTCTGTGAAGGGAATAAAGAAAAAGACAATAAAACCAATAAATAAAGAAAACAATAAAAATAACTTCACATAAAAGTCCTTACACCAGAATGAAAACAACAACAATTCAAAACAGAAGAAAAATGTCTAACTATTCAATCTTCTGGGGATGTTCTAAAACCTGAAGCCTTGGGGTGCAAATAGCTTTGTATTTGTTCTGAGGGATTCTATTTCCTCCCCCCACATTTTATTTGTTGCAAGATGAAGAATGCAACTAGCTCATACTTTCATGAAACCCAACATCCCTCATACATATGCCCAACCTGAATGACTGTAATTAGCTTTACCTACAGCCCAAGAAATCCACTTCTATTGTTGTGCCTTACATCCAGCTGAAAATAAACCACTCGAACAGGATGGTATGGTCGGGCACTTCTGGCTGTAATGACTATGCTCTTGCTTAAGCACCCCGTTCCAGCAAATTTTTCCAGCCAGTCAGGAGCATAAGAAGGAATTGTATTTTAATAAAAAGTAATGCATACAGCTGGGCAGGTTAAAAATAGCACCGTCAATGACGGGGGAACCATGACACGCTCTCCTCGTCTTTAACTCTGTTATGGAAAACCTGACAAAAATTGGCCTGACTGTTGGAGGGGTGGTTCATACACACCGGACACTTGGAAGTACCACAGGAAACATCAAGTTTCTCTCTGGTCTCTGAAGAAGCACTTCAAACAAATTGTATCCCAAAAGCTTTGGTACACTGAATGATACTTCATTTTATCTCTGTAATCATTACAATCATTACTTCTTTTGGTAAGCAATCTTCCATCTTAAAATACAGGATTGGCTTTTAGGCAGAGTGCACAGGGGAGTGCGCGGGTTTGGGTTTTTTGTTGTTGTTGTGTGTGTACGTGCTTTGTTTTGTTTTCAAATCACAAAGATACCCATTATTAATAGTGCTTGCTAATGCTACCTTTCTCTTCCATGCAAATGTTCCCTGACAACCACAAACCAAGCCCATTTTCTGCTCTGACAGCTCTCATACAATACCATCCTCTGCCCCAGCTCCTCTCCCACTGTGCCACATGAGAGGTTGCAGGGAGGACCTACCCTGAAAGCAGACGAGCTGCCATCCTGACTAGTAATTTATAGCTTGTGTAACGTCAAGGCAGCAGAGAATGCTGCTATCATTACAGTAGCAATTAATTATGTTAAAAAAAAAATATCATTCACACTGTCATGAATTTTCAGAACATCTCACAAGCCTAAACACATGCAGCTGAGTTGAGGGTCTTCACGCCGGACAGCCTGGTCCTGACAAGAGACACATGCAAGCAGAGCACTGCTCAGCAAAGGAGTGGGCTGCAGGTGGAAAAAGCACACCTGACAGGGACTATGGAGGAAGTGTGGGCAACTACTGATGGATACGGGGAGGAAGATGTAATTCCAAAAAAGTGTGTACCCTCCCTACACACGCACAAAATGAGGCTGAAAGGTGATGCTGAAGGGAGCAGAGTTAGGAGGAGCAGGGAGAGATAAATCCAGCTCTTCAAGTAGCTAGAAGATCAGGTAGTACAGTGAACAGGGATAATGGATACCTTCTCCAGAACTTACACTCCACAAATTACTGATTCTGCCTTTACAGAGTTCACTTAGTAATATTCATTAATGACAGGACTGGATCAAGAAGTAATATTGGCAAATATGTATTTTCCCCATCCATCCAGCTAATGATAGCAGAACAGTACTCATTGAATGAGTTAATTATTTACACAATTTCCCTAGCTACTTTGAATACATCATTTGTAACTACAATTATTTACCTTTTTTTTTTTTTTTTGGCTAGGAGATGCATTTTGTTTTTACATCATTAGGCGTGAAAAGTTTTCGATTTTTCAATTTACATTTAAAAATATTGACAAAACTTATAAACAGTGCCCTAAAACCACAAAAACCAATCCCTTAATTTTTCTTGACTATTCCAAGCAGTCAAGATTTGGAGATTTTCACCAATTTAATATCTTTACAACAAAGTGAGCCGCAGCTAAATTTCATGTAGACTAGGTTACAAAAAAGGCTACTGCAAGCCTGCACAAAAGAAACACATTACAATTTTAAGCATGAAGTGTGGAAAATCTACTTCTTTATAGTTCCTTTTCACCCTCTGAATTCAGATAAATGGAAGTCTTCAAGAATTTGCAAGTAAGTAAGTATGGCTAAGCAGATTTAACAACTCTGCATGCAGTTAAATAAATCTGTAATACTCTGACAAGAATTGTTATTCATATACTAGAAAAGTAATTCTGTGTGGCTTTTCTACATTTTAATGCATTTGTAATCATTAATTATTATTCTGATATATTTGATTTCTTCATGGTGTATATCAGCAGTTTAAATATCTTGTCGCTACGAAGGAAAAATGATATATTTATCATAATTATTTGCCAATATTAGAACACTATTTACTTTTCCTCCGTAAACAATCTCTCCAAGCAGGCAAAGAGATCTATTCTTTCTAGTCTAATTCTATTTATGATGATTGAACACCTACACAGCACTTTCAACACTGCTTGCAAACTGCTCTGAAAATATAAGGAACCTTCTTCACCGCCTCTTGAGCAGGTAAATATAGCGTGTGGTTTTTTTGGAAGTCAGCAAACAACGTCATTCAAATCTGTTTACAGTAGTGTAAATCACGAAAGATCTCAAAGGAATTACTTTGGTATGTAAACAAGTATCTAGAGCACGACTAAGCCCAGCGGGGTTTGTGATTTTCAGGAATTCTGTGTAATTGTAATTATTTGGGTGTTGGATGCAGTTCACTGGCTGCATTGAGGCAGATTCACTCTTAAGTTACCAGGCTGACCGAACTAAAACTTTGAACAGTGTGTTAAGCTGAAACTTACCCAAAAACAAACTCTTCCTTTGGCTTAGGCCTTTTCAGTTTTTTGTTCCCACTTGTGCCACATGGGGAAAAAGCCCAGTTTTCTTCATTCCAGCATCCTTCATGATCCGAGGAGTTGCCTTTTCCTGAGCTTCTTTTTCCTGGGATGAAGGCAGAAAATTGTTTCTCATCTTTAGAAAGATGTGCCAAAACAAAGTTGACTCAGAAAGAACTTGTGTACCCATTCAGCACTGCAACTTACAATGCAGTAGTTTTCAGTGTCAGAATCTCTCTCAATGCATAAAGGAAGAGAAAGAGATGAATGATTTGCAGTAATAAACTTCCCTAAATTACAAACACCTTTTTCTGACTGTTCTAATTACACACAGAAACCTAATAATCATAAAAATACATTTGAAGACATCTCACCGAGAGCTTCCATAAATTATCTCAAATTTATCCTTCCACAAGGTGAAGGGTTCTCACTCATCACCTGCAGCCAAACTAACAACCAAAGCAAAAGCACAACACGCTTCTTGTAGGATCGAGAACTATGCTCAACCACAACAGATGTTTATACAGAAACAGGCAAATTGTTCAGGGTTACATACAACACAAGCCCTGCAGACATCTATCAGGCTGACAAATTACCCAACAAAGCCTTCGGTCCAAAAGCTAAATCTCAGATCATGAAAGACAAATAGGGAGAGGTTAAGAGTTGGTAGGGTGCGTACTAACAGAGACAGTAGGACTTGAGAAGACCTGCCTGGACCGTGGAGTCCATCCCTTCCACCTGCCTCCAGCATCTCAGGTGACCAGACTCAGCATTCCACTCACACACTGCTCAAACTCCAGCTTAAACACGAGCTTTTGCTTTTCCTCCCAACTCCAGGCAGGCTTTTGCAGTTCATGCTATAAATGAAACACTCAAAGCCACCCACCTCTGTCCACATTAGCGCGCAGAGACGTGAGCATGCCCTCTGACACCAGAGTTTTATAAAGAGCACCTTTGCAAGATCTCTCTGATTTCCTGGAGCCACAGGTTTCTATCTTTTTAACACAGTCACTATCCTCAGTTTTGACCTGTCCTGGTAAGCTTTGGGGTACCACCTCCTCTGTTGGGGTCAGTGGTTCCACTTTAATGTTATCAGAAGCCTCACACGGTACTTCCTTGCTGGCTGCAATACTAAGGAAATCGGGAGGCTTTGATTCTTTGGTGGTCTCCGGGGTTTTCTCCTTTGACGCCTTCTTCTCTTTCGATTTCACTTTTTTCTTTGGTGATTTTGTATCCAACACACTTCCCTTCACATTTGAGACAGGGCGGGGTTTTTTGTGGGGAGGTTCTGTGAGTCTCTCAGCACCCCAGTCCCCCTTTGCAACAGCTTCAATTGTATACATTACACTTTCAATGTCCGACTCAGAGGACTGCCTCTTTTTACAAGATTTCTTGGGAGTGGATTTTTCATTTGTGTGCCGGTCCAACTTATTTTTTTTCTTTTTCTTCTTTATCTTTTCTGGCTTTAGCCCGAGGATATTCATGTCAGCCATTGAAAACTCTGGAGAACAGCACATGTGATCCTTTGTATTATCATGTCTCTCAAAAGGACTGCTCTCCATTGCAAGACTAGTAAAATCTCTGCATTTTGCAGTTTCTAATTCTTCAGCTTTTGTCTCATCCCAGTTTTGCATTTTCTCTATTTCTGATTGTTCTACTTTCAGTTTACAGGAGTCTTTTATTGATGTTTTCTCCAGTTCTTCTAGTTCCATTTCTTCTGAAACTTCCCTTCCCACCTCTTCTGATGTTTCCAATTTTGTTTTCCCAGGTTCTTTCACTTTTACTCCTTCTGAAGCAAGGCACATCTAAAACAAGTTTAAAAACAGTCCCATGAAACAAATATCAACTATTAACGTTACTTACATATATTAACAGGAGCATTACACAGGGCATCCCTCTGGCATCTTCAGTTCAGGAAAGCAAACTATGCTACAGGACAGTACTGAGGAACACGCCAAAGCCCTACTGACACTGGTGCGAGGTGATGATGGCTAAGTGCTAGAATAAGGATGGTGGGTTCTACTGCTCTAATTGAAAAAGACTCCAACTGATCTCAGTGGTATTTTTGTGATCCTTTAAGTGCCTTTTATATAACCTGGAAACCCACTGCTAGATTGATTTTCAGAATATCCTAAATGCAATGGAACAATACAGCATCTCTAACTACTGACACAGACAAGTTACTTGAAATCTCACACTTATACCTCCTTCAACTCCTAAACGTTCCTATACACAATTCTTTCCTCCATTTTCCAAATGGTCTGAAGATGGAGGGGAAAAAAGTTAATTGCATCTCAATAATCGAGACTATTTTCTTTTACTTGAACATGCAAAATTATTTGGAAGGTAATAAAAAAGCCTTCCAAATCTTTCTTCTCGTATCACAGACTTATTTTGTAAAGAACTGCAAACCAGCAGTCGTTGCCATGGTTATCTCCTCCTGGAGATAACATTAATGGAAACCAAAACCCTCATACTGTCTGAGGAACAGCAACATTTAAAAAAATAGAGCTGTAAAACAGTCCTAACGTGCCATGTTCCTGAAGCACTGACTTGGGAGATTCTCTCAGATTCGGATCACCTGAAGCTACACAGACACTGCTGCAGAGGATAGTCCTTCACAGCACCAAGCAGTTGCCCTTGGGAAAACATGGTTTCTTCTTCAGGCCACTTGGTCAGTACGGATGCACCCTCTAGATCATTGAGTTCTCTTTGGGTTAATTTTAGATTTCTCAAATTAGCAAGACATTTTTTCCTTGTAATGTAAAAATCTCTCTTACACCAATTCATGTATGAGCATAACACCAGTGAGAGAATGGTTTCAAAGTTTCATGCTGCACAGGGCAGAAACTCCTGATCTGGCTCAGGTCAAGCTAGGTCAAGCACTGGAAATGATGGAGCTTGGGAAGCAGGTTAAATTATGCAGAAGAGAACCTCACAACTATGCTTAAGTGGATTCTTGGTACCAAGGTACTTCTGTGACTTCTTTACTGCACTACAACGTAAACAGCCTGGGATTTTCAAATACTAAAGATCAATCTTTAAAATACAACTCTTTGGACAATAATTATATGTTGTCAATTAAACATACACACATCCATTGATAATGTTTGGCTTGGTTTTTTTTCTAACTATACCTTTGCTGCTTCTGCAGTAGCCAGCAGTACAGAGGGCTATGGATGGGGCTACAAAAAAGTGAATTCTGTTTTGTGAGCTCTAAATAAACTTGCAATTCACAGTCTTTAAGACTGGTAAAGCTTAAAAAAAAGATTTAGAAACAAAAGAAATACACATTTCAATAAGAGACTACTGATTTTAAAACGTTCCCAGAGAGAGGATCTGAAGAGAGTATAACAGAGTTTCTATAGAAATTATTGACCTGTTAACTCCCCACTTCAAAAACAGTAGGCATGGAAAGCAAAAATTAATGAAAGCAACCAATGAGTTTTAACAGGTATTTTTAATGGCAATGCCCTAATCTGAGTAGCAGATTGGTCCAGCTCTCTCTCCCATTTCCTTGTACCCATTCCCCATCCTGCCCCAGTGAAACCAACCAGTCAAACTTCCAAACCCTAAAACAAGGAACTGAAACAATTTCAATGGCGACTGGAAAGTCCTGTATCCACCAGGGTCTGATACTTCTTTTTAGCTGCAGCACAGACTCTTAGAAACCTCCAAGTTGATGGCTAGTCTGGGGAAATCTTGACTTGTGGCATCCAAGCCATGGTAATTAATGCTTCTATAAGCAATGGTGTAATTAGAACTGTAGCACTGTTCTGCCTTCCAGACTTCAGCAATCAACATCGTTAACTTCTCCACCCCACTGCACCTGTGGCAATTAGTCACCAGTATTTTAATATTACCTCTGCCAGCTGAAACAATGCTGATGTTCCACACTGTTTTGTTAAATCAGAAGGACCTGAACGGGATGTACTTGAAGAAATCTAAAGAAAAAACAGAGGGGGAGGAAAAAGAAAAATATTATTTTACTAGCACAATTCTTTTATGTTTACCACACAGCTTTTGAATGGATTTTTTTCCTCCCTCTTCCAAAAATTCATTCATAACATTATATACTGAAAAAGCAGCACAGACCTATGTATTCTGATAGAAATAAAACCCTGCTCCATCATTGCTCTGGTGGATAATATTACTGAACATTAAAAGCTTTCTCAGGATTTGAGGATCTTCTTGTCAGCACTCCCATTGAAGAGCAGGATGAACTGAAGCACACGCTCTCTCACATATAACCAGACTCCAGCAGCTCAGCACCAATCTACACTAGTGTGCAAACCAGCTGGTGGTGTTTCCAAAGGCTTAGGTAGACATCTGATTGCACAATTATTTATTTGCATAGCTTAAGAAGGTTACTCTTGTCAGGCCATGGCACTGCCTGTTGGTGTCCCATAGGGCTCATAAAAAAGATGCTATGAAACCAATGTCAAGTAGGAGTCCTTAAGCCTTTACTACTCCTCAAGAGTAGGGGAGGCTATCTGGCAAGCAGGCAGCTGTTTATTCCCAGAATCTTTTTCCTGGATCAAGCCATGACCCTCTTCAATACTTCCGAGTGTTTTGTATCAGTTTTGAGCTAGGTGCAAAAAAATTATCTTTTCTAAAGAAATTAAAAGCATCAGTCTGAAGATTGGGCCTTGGTATAAAGAAGAAAACATTGTATTTTTAACGACTTATTCCATAACCTCTAATCAGGCTTGCAAGTTTCTTATACTGGCTTCCTTAGAAAGAGGTGAAGTTCTAGGGACTGAGGAACTAAAGTATTTACAACCTTTTAGGTCCCCCTGCCTCCCAAACCTCAGATTTCACTGTTCTCAACCAACACAAGCCCACAAAGTTGATTTTGCAGAAATCAACCCATCATTCCTGTACAGGAAATAAACAAAAAAGGTTAACAATGCTATATCCCTATCTCTCTTGGAAGCTGCAGCCCTTCACAGCCTCTCCCAAGCTCTGACCATTCCAGCTTAAGACTCCAAATGCCATTAACAGCCAAGCATTGTTAGTGCTGCTAGCCCTCTGTGGCAGAAGTGGTCTCTGCTTGCCTTGTGGAGGTGGCACGTACCCCCACCGCTGCCTCCCCTCACTCTCATGCCTCCCCACTGAAGGCTAAAGACAAAGCACAGATTTAGGCACAGCAAGAAACCCAGCAGAGTACAACAAGAACAGCATTCCAGGCTTCAGACTGTAGAGTGGCTGCTCCAACCATTTTTAGAAACTGTCAGAGTTTTTCAGTAAGTGACTTAACCCACTTCTGCATTTTATTTCATCACCACCCGTGAAATACTGTGAAACATCCAAAAGGAAGGGAGGGGAGTAGAAAAGATAAAAACGGTTAATCAACATAGCAGGGAGTGGAAGGAGGAGCAGAGCAGCGTGGTGTGCAGAAGCAGACAGGCTCCCACACATGCCAGTAGCACAGAGACAGAGGTTCAGTACCCACCCCAAGCACACAGCATCTGCCGTTTGGAGTTATGGTGGCATGGCACAGATGCCTGCCAAATGAACTTGCAAACTTAAGACACCCTCAAGGTGATAATGAATAAAGTCCATTTGGAATGCTCCAAGCCAGGTCCTGAACTGCTATCTGGAACTTAAGATGAAATTCTCACATTTCATTTATCCAATTACAATCCGACATTACAAAGGTCTCCAAAACTGTGAAGAAAAGTGTGCATCAACAGCACCAATATCCTACAAGAGCTAGAGACAAGGAGGATGTGCTTACCACATCTGCCATGCTTTTTTCTCAGTTTGAGAAGCCTTTAAAGCTCATTTTGTATATTAAATTAGGCTTGTAGGAATCCATTTGAGCAATCACTGAGAGAGACATCATGGAAACCTGTCCAACATGCAAACATCATGCTGCCAGACTTAGCTTCACTGTTTCTGCCAGCTACAATACAGACTCTGCACTCCTGTGGACAAGCACCTGTCCTTCCCCACAAGCTTCACAGTCACATCGCTGCTTTCACCTGACTTCCAAAAATCAGGCTGCACTTGGAACCAGCCTTACTCCAGAACACCACCACCCAAAGCCTGTGGCTGTCCTGTAAGAGGACGCCTCAAAAACTTCTGCTGTTCCTGACTAAATACTACCAGTCTTTCTGCTCTCCCAGGGCTGCAACAGTCACATGTCCTTATGGATCACTGGTCACAGTTCGGTGTAATCACCCTTGCACAGGTCCTGCAGACAACATAGCAAACACCCACAAACTCTACTACTGCCACGGGACTGCCTGTAGGATAAAGCAGGTTTTATTCCACTCATATGAGTTCCTGGGAAGTAGCATAGCATTATGATCCACGTAACAAGGCATGAAATACTTGTATTTCTGCCTTTTTTTCCCCCGAGAGGGATTAACCTCACCATCAAAAGTGTATGGCTGGATGCTTCTAGACAGGATCTAGAGAACCATTTTCCTCACTGAAATAGGATGTGACTTTGGAGGGAAAAAAAAAAAAAAGGCAAAAAAAGTGTACAAAAATGTGTACAAGTAGGGTGCTAGCATCCTCTCTTATTTACCTGGAATACAGCATGTATCTTCACCTTTCAAACATCATGAAATATTTGCACACCAAATCTCAAAGGTTTTTGAGTGATTCATCTATATCCATAACAGGAGGCTTATCAAGGTTATATTTAAGACTCACAGAAAATGTCTAAGAAAACCTGACCTAGTATTCTTGATTACTGCTGACAGAGGCCGATTTCAGAACTTAATACACTGTTTAAACTTCATACAGGATCCTGATGATCTCTAAGTCTTCTTTTCTCTTCTTATTCTTGGTCCCCAGTTCAGAAATGAACCTTACAGTTCTTTTCAACTGCTATTTCAAGTGCCTATTTCTCTTGTTTTCCCATTAGATACTAATTTATGCTTCTCAAAATACTAAATTTGATTCTAGAGTAAACCTTGCAAAATTCTTATTTTGGGGAAAAGATACACACACCTTCCCATTGTGACCCTCTTCTAATGCGTATAACTTTACCTCTGCCAACTGGAAGAGTGCCGACTTCCCACAGTGCTTTATTGGCTGAGGACTTGACAACTGGGAAGTATTTGATGAGATCTAGGTTTTAAATGAACAGAGGAGAAAATATTTCAGTGGCACACAAGACAGACAGACAGGAAGAGAGAAAATGAATGAAAAAATTAAGTAGTTAGTTAAATCAGTTACTTTTTGATCTTTCTGGCAGAAGGCCCTACTGCAGACAGACATTTTCAGCCAAGAAACACTTAACAGGCATTTAGAAGTCAACAGGATAGCAGCAAATAAAGAATTTCTTCCTTTGATTAAGCTCATGGATTCTTTTCTATGTTTGTATTGTCCACATCTGATATTCCATCATGCTGTGTGTTTTACATGACTAAGTGAGCAAGACACACGTTTTGCTTAAAAACATAAACTGTGGTGGTCCATGAAATAAAATTCTCCCTGAAAGCCTGGGCATGTTTCCTATTTGGTCAGATATAGAAGAGGATGATTTGCCCTCACAGGCACTTGTTGTTTCACTTTCTTTAGGTAGAAAAAAGAAGACAGACCTTATGTTTAGAAGACAAATCTAGCCTTGTAAATAGATGTTGTTCTGCCAGCACCAGCACTGAGTAAGTAACTGTAAGTGCACTTTACAGAATTGCTTTTGCAGCTGATTTTTTTCTGAAGTGCAGCATTATGATCTCACCAATGCAAAAGTTAATAATTATTTCTCATATTTGATCTTTTCTGGCATGGTGTTAATTGATTAGTATTTGACCTGGAAACCTTGACAAGCCCTAAGATTAGGGGCAAAACCACTGGTGTTTCCATGGCATTAACACTTACAACCATGATCTTTCAGATGCAAAAATTATCTGCTTAGCCTTTTTCTTTATATTTAATGTCTTTCTTTTGAACTAGATTATCTGAAGAGTTTACATTTCAATTGCCATGGAGATTCATTACAGCTGCCTCCCCCCCAAATATCTATTTTACTGCAAGCTATTTAAAATACAGGAAATAATACTTGAATATACAATAATTTTCAATATTAAGCTAAAATAATTCAAAATCCTAGTTTTGCTTCAAGACAGTTCAGAGAATCTGCTCAAGATCACACTAGGTAAGTGATCTTGTAAACTGCACTTTGTAGGAAGTGGGTCTCAACTTTTTTTTTTTCCTACTCTAATAAATTCTCAGCTTTTAATGTTTTTTTCAGTGCATGAAATGAATGGCAGAAAAGGGACAGAAAAACACCACCACACCAAAGTACAACAAACGAGAGAACTCGCAGGCATATCTTGCCTCTGGATGCATAATATGAGGAAAGAATAAAGAATTTCATTTTGACAATGGAATGGGTGCTCCTAACAAAATGCGAGATCTTCGTAGTACTAACAGAAAGAGAGGGAGCCAACATCTCATCTCAGCAAAAAGATTTCTGTTCACAGTCAAGAAAACAAACTGCAGACATGTAAACCTTGAACTCATTCTGCCAAAGATGCTGGCCAAACATCAGAAGAGAATGGCTGTTCAATCAACTATCAGTGAGGTTACAGATCTCATTCTCTGTTTCCTAACATCATCTTCCAGTTTTAATGAGAATAATCGGAAGCTGCAGTACTAAAACCACAAATAGTCCCTTCTTATGCAGAGGTTTAACTTGGGGATCATTAGGATCAACTTAACTTTCATTAAAATGCATTTTTAATGAAATTAAAAGGTCAGCATTTTAGCTACTATATTACATTCTAGAAACACGTGCCATGGTACCACTTTTTCATTTCTCTTCCTAGAACAGGCATTTCACTCCAACACAGATATTTCATGCTGTCAGTATATAGACAAAGAGCAAATATATGTCTATTTTACTTAATGGCTTTACCTGGGAAGGTTACAGCTTTACCTAAGGGGAGGCTGGAGGAGAATATACTGACTAGCTCTCATACTCCCAAATTAAAGGCATTTTGACCAAAGATTCTGGATTCAAACCTTCTGTTCAGCACAGAAAAACAGAAATGGTTGCCCACAAGCCTGCTCTAAGCGAGTATATGAGAATGCGTCAGGGACAAAATCATCCTCAAGCATACATTCATTTTAATTGAGAATAAACTGCTGGGCTAGCAAGGAATATTTCACCTTCTTGCATGCTGCATGCAATTGTTGGGATTTTTTTGAATAAATTACCTAGACAAAAACTTCAGAAAAGCATCTGAAAGTAGAGAGTTTGTGGGTTTTGGCTTCATTTTGTTTTTAAGAAGGGTAAACCAGCAATTTTATAGCTTCTGCTCTCAAGAAGCATTTTCTTTGTTTAATAACGGAGGAGAGTTTAGCTAAGTACGTGTAAGAGGTGCTTGTGTTTCTCTTCTATGAAGCAGTCATCACCATCTGTTCACGTTTGCCAAACACACATCCAGTAAGACCAAGAGAGCAAGGGGTCCCATCTGCTGCGCTTCCCTCACATGGCAAGGAGGATGACAGCAACCAGCCCATGTGAGCAGACAGCTTGCAAACAGCCACCGCGCTGAGGAGCACGGCCCGCCGCTCAGGAATCACTGGCCTATATAATGCCTTTCCCTAAAGGTACAAACGAGAAGGACAAAAGTAGGGCCCAGTATTTCCAAAATCAGAGCAGAATGAGAACATCGAGAGTGTAACTCGGCAACATGCCAAATTTCAAAAAAACCCCATCTTATGAGGATGTTACATCGTCTTTGAAGATCTCCACAGTGCTTGCCTGCAGAGCTGCAGGACCCAACAAAGTCTTACTCCTAGGATTTTTCTTCTCTGTTGTGGCAAGTCACTGGGCAGGCCTCATTAGCCATGTCCTCAACAAATTTAATTGAAGACTTGGAACAGACAAACAGATGAAAGGCTTACCAGGCTGTAAAGAAGAAAGAATCCCATGCTACATCTATGTATAATGAGCTGCTTCTGAGTGACAGGGGACTTGTACTCCTGGGGTAAAGGTGCCCATTTTAAATGACAAGTCTACTCAATGGGATTGCTGTCTTCACAAAGAGGCATTCTTACTCACCCTGCTGCAAAGGCAGCAAGGAGAAAGGGAACATATGAGGAACACCCAGCCAGAACCAAAACTGAGCTGGGATGGCTGCCAAAAGTCTCCAGGCACATCAGACCACAGCACACTTCACATTTCTTCACAGGTCTACTTGGCTACTGGCTAAATAACTATTTTCTCTCCTTCTCTCTTTTCTTTTGTGGCACTGTACATTGCTGACAGCAGCCTACTGCAAATTGCTTACCATAATTTAGCTTACTAAATGCAGTAACGTGTTCATATAGACAGGACCCAGCAAGAAACACCACAGTAAGGAATGGGATTTTTTGCCAAACTTGACAAAGACATCCTGAGCAAATGAAAGCCCTCATATTTGAAAGGGCACAAGCAGCTTTAATAGTGGGGGGAGAAAGCTTAAAGAGGTTCTGTGGCACGCTCAAGACTTTCCTCTGGAAAAACCTAAATGGAATCATAAAAATCTTCAAAAAAAATTCCATTTCTCTATTGCTATAGACAAAACATGATGCTAGGCACTGCCATTAAGGTTTCACGACCACAGTATAACACAGGAGGAATAACCATGGCCAACGGGGGAGTGTGCGGGTGTTGCCTGTGACTTTTTATTGTTGTTGTTTGGTTGGTGGGTTTGTTTTTTGCTTTTCCAGATTTCTGTCCCTAATTTCCAGACACTAAAAAAACAACCCCAAAAAACCAACCCGCTCCAGACTGCACATACATTGTAATATTTTTAACAAGAAAGAGAGATTAACCCCAACTTTAAAACTGTCCTCTGCAGTTTCTGATTAACTTTCTAAGCATCTCTTCTACCTGACATATGATGATTCATACGTACACTCCAACGTGCCAAATGAGCTGGCTCAGCATAGTGGTATGCAACTCAATGCACTGTCACATCCCTGTGACAATTTTCAGGTTCATGATTTTGTTATTTGCTCAATTAGAAGAGGAAATTATTTTAGCTTCTATGAAATTTTGAGAGTATGGTTTTACATGACAAGTTGAAAGTGCTGTACTGAAGGCAATTCATAGCCTGTTCAACTCTGCAGGCACCTAAAATTGTTGTTTAATTAAAATGTAAGACGGTTAAGATTTTTTAAAGCAAGTTAGCAGATTCACTTGTACAATATTTTGCAATACAATTTGCAAGACTTGTTTTTCAGCTTCTATCTTTTACTGGGTTTAAAAGGCTGGCTTCAGCACATAGCTTCTTCCTGCTCAATTCCACTTCTTAAAAGAACATTCCAAATTAACTCCGAATTTTAAAAAAAAGGTGGCACATATGGAAAGATCTTCAATTTTATCTTTTATAGGGGTGTTCGGGTGGCTATTTTAGGGCACCTGAATCAGTAAATTGTTTTTTCTTAACTAGACTTCCTAAGAAATACATCAAGGCTCATCCTAGCCAAGCTAAAAACATGGTACACAATTAACATTTAACAGAAAGCACCATGTTGTATGTAGTCAAACCTCTATAAGCACATGGGGTAACAAACAGGGTGTCTTTTCATTCCATTATGCTCCTCCAAAATAGCACCAGCTCCAATCCCAGTCTTGTCAGATACACCCTGAATATACCTTTAGTATAAGTGATTCTGCGAGCAGTACCAGACTCCCCCAAATGGGCAAGAAGAGTAAATGCGTGGAAAGAGAACTCATGTTAAACACTTGAAGAAATTCTTAAAAGCAATCTTTAAGAACTCAAAATCTTCAATATGTGGAGGAAGGAGGATAGCTTACATACTGACAGGTCATTTACAGGCTTTGTAAGTCACCACCCAACAATGCTGTGACATATCCTTGCAGTTGTGATAAGCTTCCTTTGACCTGCAAGGTTATTTCTCAAAGGATTCCTTCCTCTAGGGGGGGTGCCATTTTGCACTGCTGCAGCCTCTTCCAAAGGCAGTGCATAATGACATTTCAGAACGTCTCTATTTGTTGTTTTCTAGATGTAAATAAAAAGGCCATTCAGAAGATATTTCTGCAGTGGTCCTTTGGTATGGAAGGCCGGGTGATGTTAACAAGCCCAGCATCTTTTGTGTATTCTACAGCTGGTAGAACTGGCCAACATCTCGACTAGTCACTGGTTATTCCCCGCACCAATTTTCTTAACACAGTGCCATCATGAAGATAAACATCTACAGATGGGAGTTCCTTAGAAGACAGAGTGCTTAGCCATTCAGTGACAGCCCTTACTGGTTCCTTGCTTCCTCCCATCCTCCCCCTCCATATTTCAGCCATTATACCTCAGCAAACTGAAACAATGCAGACTCCTCAGTTTGTTTTACAGCTCCCGGGACTCCAGGCTGTGATGTGCTTGAAGAGATCTGTCAGGAAAACAATTACGTTTGTGTTATCTAACTCTTCAGTTTCAATATCAAACTTCAACATGCTACATTTCTGATCCATCATACAGAATGACTCCTGGCACCTAAGAGCATGCAAATGAGTACAAAGAACAGCATCTGCCTGACAGGAGACACATAAATGGGTGGATGTGCAAAATGGTGATCTTGAATTATTTTTCACAAGGAAAGTCTTTCCTAGGTAACAGGAAAGAACAGGATAAGGCTTTTTTGAAGGGATTTTTTTTTGCCTGCTGATATGTCAAAAGAGGATTGGCAACAAAAACTGAATGCTATATTGTATTTGAAAGACCCGAGACTGCAGAATGGTGGTGATGATAGAGTACAAATTGCTACTCAGCAAGGAAGGTAAGCATAGGTCAGGACACTATGTGTGCAGGCACTTTGACATACCAGATCTATCACAGACACTAAAGTAACTGCATTTTATACCGTTGTGTCAATTTTTTTGTTGCAAGTGACACCTCTAATTATTGTCAGACCTTGGTACAAGTACAAATTATTTTGACATTGACACACATCCTACCATGCACTGGTTAGGTGCAGCCTCACTACAGGCTGTTTAACATCCTTGAAAAGTAAAACTAGGTAATATGCATTTCTAAATACTGATCATCAGTTGAGCTACTTCTAAACCACATGTTTTAGTGGTGCAGATGAGCTTGTTTCCTGGCATCCACTGAAATTCTTCTTTGAGAAGTAAGGAAAAGCCAGGCGTCACAAGCCCTTAGGGCAAGAGCTTATCTTGCATCTCACAACACAATTCCTGCCTACACCACATGGCTGTAGCACTCTCCTGCTTAGGCACTGTAAAATGAACTGAAACAATTAAGCGAGCTGGTATTTGTCTTATTCTTTGAAAAACTTAATGGTGAAGTTGAAGAAATTGAAGAAACAGATTGCAATCAAGAAGAAAACTATACAAAGTATAACGCTGCTCAACTGACAGTGTAAGTATGCAAAAGCATCTTAAAAATACTGGAAAATACATGATTAATTGTTACCATACAACTATCATAAGTGATACTGAAATTAAACAATTTTAAGAAGCTTTCAAGTATTACTGGCACACCAAACATTTCCTCTTCCTAACAAGGAAAGCCAGCAGGTTGCTTAAGAGCCTAATTGCAGGTTAAGTAATTCATTGTGGCCATTACCTTTAATCACAAATTAAGGATCAGTGCTTTATTTGTAATACATTTTGAAAACCCCAGATCTTAAGTTGGAACTCAAGATCTTGAGGGCTGATGTTAAAACAAACAAACAAAAAACCAAAAGATAAAATTTTCCATTTTCTGTGAGCTAGGACCGCAATGTATTTACGTTTAGGGAGGAGTATGAAGGTGCACACAGCAATAAGTATTACAGACATGGGAGTCAGATTCACAGTTGGTGTCAAAATACATAATAAAAACCAAGTGTCCTGTACAATTAATATTTATTTAGCTAAATACTTATGTCTCACTTGATTATGACAATTTCGAAAAGGTTGGGAAGATATAAACAAACAAGTGATGCTTACAGAGGACCAGGACTCTCTGCAACCCCATTCTTGTTATGTTAGTTACGTCAATGAAATCCTTTAAAACATGGATGAAACAGTGCATACTTGAAAACAAACAAACAGGCAAACAAAAAAACCAGCAAAGCACCACAGTTGCACTCCTAGCAACAACTGGAGATACAGTGACAGAAATGTTGTACAGTGCAAAACTAAAGCATAGCTGCAGAGAGCTCTTTGGTGGTTATAGAATAGAAGAAAAATTTGGAAATTCCAGAACTACAGTTATTTTTGATGGAGTCAATGATGAAAGCAGCCACAATAGATAAAGCACATAACGTAACATCCAAATATACATGTTAAAACTTTAGTTAGTAAGACTCTAGTTTAAATGCAGGAATAACACATCTCTAAATTACTTCTTAAACCACAGTTTCATTATTGCACTAGGATTTCCACCATGTTCCTAAACACACTCTCCTGCACTTCCAGTCTGACCTATCTACCTGATAAATAATCCAGTACCATAAACCCAAAATGAAGAAACAAATGAAGGCATGAATTCTAGTCAAAGATTTCTGATTTCTCTTTCAGCGGAACATCAGATGCTTCTTAAAAGGAAAGCGCTGGGGAAGACGACCCTTTTTAAAGAAACTCACCTCTGCAAACTGAAACAATGATGACTTCTGACAGGTTTCCGTAGAATTAGTTGCATCAGATTGGCAAGTACTTGAGGAAATCTGAAACAAGGAGAGTGCAGAATAAGACCTCAAAGGTGGTTTTTTGAAGCTAAGAACATGGAGCAAACCAAAATACCAGGCAGCAGTTAGAAGAACGAATGTTTAAGAGAAGAATGGGTCACAACCTCTAATGGTTCACAGCCTTAGACAGGTTAAATCAAATTTATAGGTGAAAACATAGTTCAGCACCCATTTTAATGAATTTGAAAATCACCTAAGTAGAAAGACCACAAAAATACCAGAGCTGTTTTTTTCTTTTGTAATTCCAAACTTTGCAAGAGAGTTTTATGCAACATAATACTAAACTGATGATACTGGGCTACACACACAACTGCCTTGTACTGATGCTATCAACATTGCTATATTTGTAATTTGTACTACCATTCTGAATAGGAAGATTACTCAGAAGCTAAAAAAAATAAATTTGGCAGACACTAAGGTTGCTAAGTGGCAGAAATACTTACTAGAAAAATAATCCCCAATCACCTGACAGCATGAAAATAAGTTCTTAAGGGTACCACAAGCCTAAAGTTGCTCAAATAATATACCTAAACATCTAATTAGGGGTGCTTATGAGAAACAGTGCAAGAAAGAGTCATAACTTCTGTAATCAAAAGACAAAGAAATGCCTGTTCTAGACCGATACTTAATTCAAATTAACAGAGAGTTTAGCCATACTATTCTTATTAGCCAGAAATGTCATTAATTGAGCATCATTCTGTAAAGGAATTGTATCAAATATGATACATTCATTAAACATCACATTTGAGTGTAGAAGATTTACAAACATAACTCCCAGAATCACAAGGTACTATTAGTATAAAATGAGGTATGTAACATGGCTTACAGGAAACAGAACAAAGGAAGGAAGCTTTGCGGGATTTTAGGGAAGCAAGAGGATAGATTTTTTTTTTCCCGTTTCAGATTTTACCATGAAATTTCTGTTTATTTAAAACATTTTGTTGCAAATGTGCTTCTTCTCTTATTTATTATGAAAACAAGTAAGTCAACTGCATTTATTAGGGAATGTACAAATGTGAGATTTAGCTAGCAACTGCCTCTGCTGCCGGGGAGCACAAAGCACCCCAGCACAAGCAGCCTGCCCCCCGCCTGCCCGCACGGTTTGTACCATGCAGCAGCACCAGGGGCATCCCGTCCCAGGAATCTGCTACCCACCCGCCCCTGAAAACCCTAAATCCAAGTGCAGCAACCCACAACCCGGGGAACCACACCACACTATTTGCTTATGTACACAGTCAAACTTGTTGTTTCTTGCTGCCATAAAACCAAGCAGTAACAGTGCCTCCTATGATCTATGCTTCCTTTTGTGTTTATTAAACACCAAGCAGGATGTTTCATCAGTGTACTATGGGACTATACCAGCCCTAAGGGTTACAAAGAATGTTATTTTTAATGCCTGTCTTTTTTCAATGGTTTGTGTTACTGTTCTCACTGATGTAGTGTTTATTACTGCTTTTCTCATGATTCTGTATGATCTGTTTAAGATGTCTGTGCCACAGCAGTGGTGGGGATCGTACCAGGGATGTATGGCCACTTTGCTCCTGCTGAGTGACCTGTCTCCCAGGGCCTGAGTCTCTGCACTGGTGTGCAATATATAAGGATGTGCTTGCATGGCTCTTTTGGTTATTTCAGGCCACTTCAATCTGTGGGGTTCTCCCAGGAATAACCAAATTTGGGATTTGCTTCCCCATATAACTTTAATCTTCTGCAATTTGACTTACGTAGCTTTGTTTGTCTATTGAAGCAGAGCCTATACAACCTCCTGTAGCAAAGGGGGCTGTTTTGCTTAGGAGAAGTGATGTGAATGAGGAAGCCGTGTGAAACCTCTCTGCTCCCCGAGGCTGGTGCTGCAGGGCCACGCAGGCTGTAACAGAGACTGTGGCTTCACAGCTTCCTTTGCCTAC